>JAOTAX010000197.1:30215266-30240150 GCA_025629825.1 Erythroxylum guanchezii
ATTGTAATTTTAGCTATTTTATATTCTTAATAAAACTTTATTTTTTTATTTAGTTTTGATATGAAAATTTTTGTAAATTTTATATTTTATTTGGGCCCCGCATGTCTCTGTCCTTGGCTCCGTCACTGTTAACACCAAACTCAAAATCCTAATGTAGAGAGAGATGAAATAAAACTTACCTAAACCTTCCTTTGGTGATATCTTCCAATCCTTTTAGAATTTCTCAAATCTAATGATAGATTTGAGTTCCTTGCCCAAATTAGCTTATAACACCTTGATTGAGATATACAGTAGTATCTCCAAATATAGTACAACACAAAAGGGCTCTGAAAGTCCGGCGTTACAAGCCCGATATCCAAAATGGATATGGGACAATTTAGGCACTCAGTCACAATAACGTAACAATCGGAAAAGAGTCTCATGAGCATTTCATATGCATTTTGTTAAACATGTTTGATTCATTGAAATGCAAAATTACAACGTTGACTTTTCAAGACCGAGAGACGACTCTAGCTACTAAGAGACTTTACCAGTAGTGTAGACCAGCGATTTGGGACATGAAGTCATAGCTCAAAGGTTGGTCAACTGGGTTTTGGACAGATTAGATGAATTTTGTGTATTTCCTCTTTCATGTAGCACTTTTGTAGTAGAATTTGAGATGTACTTGTAAGAAATGTTGAAAGACATATTGTAGACCTTCAGCTTTTTATGAAATGAAATGAGGAAATTTTGGGTTTTAAAATATTATGAATTTCTAAATGATGTTCGTAAGAGAATAAGATATATGATGCCATGTTAAGTAAATGTAGTGATTGATCGTAGTGTACCATTATCGTAAGATATATACTAGAATGTCCTAAGGGTGTTTCGATATGTACCCTACGGTAAGGGGGCGCTACATACATACCTTCCAAATCCAAATTCTTCAAATATATTTTTTTTGGAAAGGCCATACGATCCACACACTCACCAACAAAGCAACCAGAGATCCATTGAGAGGAAGACACCTCGTAGTTGACTGGCATAGAATCGTTTAGAGCAAAGCACTATCTCCAAAGTTTCTTTCATACTCTAGCAATTCAGGAAAAAAAACTCATAATTATTGATCGATTACCATATTTGTGCATTGATCAATATTGTCCTATATGTCGGGTTCAAGTTGTAATAAGGGACCATCATTTCTTTACATGCTCCTTCAACAACATTATATGGCAGAATATTCAGAGAAAGTGTTTATTGATTGATTAGAACCATTCTCTCACCAATATTATCCAACAGTTATCAGCACAATCTGCTTGCCTACAACATGATCAATTCATATATATTCTAGCATTGGGACTTTGTGTATATACACTATGGAGGGAAAGAAACCATAGGCATTTTACAAACCAAAGTTCAACTTTGATGACCATATATTCAGACATAATCAAACAAATCCATAAGTTGATATTTGTGAAGAATCTACACCTGCACTGCACTGCCAACATACTATCCTCCTTTCGCATAGAAAATTATTATAGTTCATGGTTGATCCACCATTCGTATAAGTCTTAGTTTATCTTTAGTGCTTACATGATTTTTTAAGGATTATAATAGGGTAATCCCCTCATTTCTCTGTCGATTTCGTACCACGTTCAACATTTTTCAAAAGAATTTAAGGAACCTAAGTACATATATAGGGGAGATTTAAAAAGGTGTCTAGGTATTTAATCATAAACTAAGAGAGATATCTAAGATTTAGAAATAAAATTTTAATAAGAGACCTAGTATTTACTATGAGTTTAGAGTGATTTCTTTTGTTTTGAAATTACAATTAGACAAAGGACGTAGAGATGATTACAGGTATTTAATTTTGAACTTAGAGACCCAAAGGGATTTTCAAATATTTAACTATGAGTCTATTAATGGAAAATTAATAAGAGTCATAGAGGGAATTCTAAATATTTAGCTATAATCCAAGAATGGTTTCTACGAATATACTAAAAATTGAGATTAAAGGCCTAGAGGGGTTTCTAAGTGTCAAGAGGTGAATTTAGATAAAATTCCTAGAGAGAATTTTGGGTATTTAGCGATGAAACTTAGTTGGTATTTAGAGTTTTGACTAGAAATTAGGAAAAAGAGATCTAAAGATGTTTTCAAGCAAATAGATGTGAATTTTAGGGGATTCTAGGTGTATAACTACTCACCTAGAGTGTTTTTTCAAGCATTTATTAAAAATTGGACTTATATGGGTTTTTAAGTATTTAGCTATGATCTTGAAGATCAAAAATTAAAAAGAGACCTAGATGAAATTTCAAGTACTTAGTTACCAACTTGGAATGGTTTCTAAAGTTTTGAAATTAAATTTGGATAAGAGATCTAGAGGGATTTCCAAGTATTTGACTATGGTCCTATAGTGATATTTAAGGTTTTGGGCTGAAAATTTAGAAAAGAAGATTTTGACTTAAAATAAGAAGAAAGACTTAGATGGGTATCTAAGGTTTTCACTTGAAATGAGAGTAAAGACCTAAAGATGAATTAAAAATAAATAAGAAAACCTATAGAGGATATAGGCATTAAAATTAAATTGTTAAACCTAATAAGGTATCTAAGATTTTGACTTACTGAGAAAGAGACCTAGAGAGGTATCCAAGCATTTAAAACTGAATTTAAAAACTTAGAGAAATGTATAAAGTTTTCACTTAAAATGAAAAGAGAGATATAGAGTGGTATTTAGGCACTAAATCTAATTGGAAACCTAGAGGAGTACTTAGGCATTAAAACTAAATTAGAAACCTGAAGAGGTGTGTAGGGTTTTCACATAGATGAAATAGAGACTTAGAGGGGTATTTAGTTATTAACAAAATTAAAAATTTAAAGAGGTGGTTAGTGTTTTCACTTGAAACAAAGGAAGAGAACTAGTGGGACATGTAGACATTAAAACTAAACTGAGAAACTCGGAGAAGGTGCCCAACAATGTTCACAAGTCAATATGCCTTTACAAATTAAAAGACCATGCTCAAAGCTAAATTAATTCCATCAAATTCTTGCCTTCGACAAATTCTCTAATTAAACTAACACAATACAATATGCAAAATTCATGAACATATAACATGCTAATGCATAAACCACCCCATACTTAGACAACATATTGTCCTCAATGTGAGAAACCAAAAAACAAAAAATAAATAACAATAAACAAAAAATTTAGAGAAAGAAACCACTTATGGAGATGTAGGGGTGAAGGTGTGGGTGAAGAAATCTGTACACCTTGAGCAATTAAGTATTTCAAAATCTTCTTTGTGTTGTGTCGCTATTTTCATCATTCTCATACCATCTCTTTTAATTCCACCTCCATGGTGTTCATACACTTCGACATATGCTTATTGTTTTTAGATACCAAATTGAAGACCTTCTCCCAACCTTCCTGTTTCTTCATTTAATGAGACTTAGTGTTGTGTTGGTGCAGAACTAGTGCTAGGTTGTCTAGTCTTGTATTTCACATTGTTTTTGGAACTCATATCTCAAAGTTCCATGTCAGGGACCATTAACATCTTAGCTCAGCTTAGATGAGTTTGATTAAGAAACTCATGAAAAACAACAATTTGTCCCTCAATAGAAACACCATAATATACAACAATCATAGTAACAAGATAACCATACCAAGATAATTTCTTTTTTTAAAAGAGAATTAACTATTGTATTACAAATATAGGTTGAAGTACAAACTTTGACATCATTGTCCATTCACTACAGTATGAATAAGTCTTTGATAGAACATTTTTTACTTTTAGATTTATCTAACACAGTATGACACATAAATTTATATAGTAACAAATGCTCAGGACTAAGAATGACATTATTATGGGTATTTCTAGTAAAAAAGTTATCCAACCCCGTTAATTGCTTCCAATATCTTTTAGCACGAAAATCATCATATTTTTAAATTATGTTCGATCTAGGAAATCCACCAATTTCTTCCATAATATCATAATTCAAATTATATAGTTGGGCCCTTAATCTAAACCAAAATTCATCCAAATTTCGGCTCCAATTGACGAGTAGTATAAAATTCAAGGGTTAATTCCTTATACACAACTTAATTAAATTAATGAATGTTTCCCATCAAATTTTCCCATTCAAAGTTTCAGTTTTATCTTTTAACCCTAGATTTTTTCAAATTTCAAAATCAAAGTTTCCATGTGCCTTAACAATCATAGAGCGAAGAGTTTGGAACTAAATACATTCTTCTTCTGAATAAATCGAAAAAGGCACTTTAAAATCTGCAGCCTTATCATGTGCACCCTTTCCTGACATTTGAGCTTTTCCCTTCGATTGTGAGTGTTTAGCTACTTGTTTGATTCTTGGCACCATTAATAAGTGTATACCTACAAAATCAACTAAGAACACACAAAAATACACCAAACATACCCAAAAATATGTGAAGAGAGAAAAATTCAACCAAATCTTGTAAGAACCACTCCAAAGATGTGATATTTCATATTTGTGTCAAAATTAGTAGATAAGTGATGGAGGAATGTTTATCTAGGTGAAATAAGCAAGAAAGAAGTGAAAACCCTAAGTAAGATGAAGAGAGATGTTAGACAATTTAAGCGTGGCTACTAAGTTTTAAAGAGATAAAGTAGGTTTAAAAGAAGAGAAAAGATGAATATAAAGGGTTAAGGTTCAAGAAGGAGGGGTAGAATGGGGTTTGAGTGTAGTTTTTCAGGATTAAGCTCAGTCATGATCGTGACATGTTAAAAATGTCACGCCTTGTCTTGTTTCTTTGTTTTTTTCTTCTTGTAACTCTTGAATTTTTTCTCTAACTTGTAATAACTTCAAAAGCAAGAAAATACCATTCCAAAGTACTCCAAAACATGAAAATTAAAATCCTAAATCCTAAAATTCAAAAAATAACCAAACTGCATAAAATGCTAAGTTAAGATCTTTATCTTGACCTTTCATCATTCAAAACTTTTTTTAAATGATTTGAAAGGAAAGAAATTACTTCCCTTTCTTACGAAAATACTCCTTCGAGATACAGTTTACACCCTTTTCTATTCACGTTGAAGATTTTCTTATTATGACTTTCCAATTCCAAAGTTCCTTGTGTAAATATGTGGGTCACTTTGAAAGGCCCACTCCACCTTGACTTGAGCTTTTTAGGAAACAACTCCAATCTCGAATTATATAATAATACCGCATCTCCCACTTTGAAATCTTTCTTCTTCATATGAAAATCATGTCATTTCTTCACTTTTTCCTTATATAGCTTGGGATTCTCGTATGCATTCAAGCAAAGTTCATTGAGTTCATTTAGTTTTAGAAGTCCTCGCTCACCTGCTTGTTTCTAATAAGTCATTTATGAAAGAAAGACTAGTAATTTGAAGTTCTTCATGTTAGGTTTCGATCATGCATCACATGCATCAACTATCAAAATACACAGCGAAAAATAAAACAAAACCCAAAAAATACAGAATCAAACATGTTCTATTAGATGTAGTAAAACAGAACATGAACTTAAGATGTGTACCTTACAATCTCCTTCATTCTTTATTGTCTTCACCTCTTCAGGTTGTTGTAAACCACAACGACGAAAGGAGGATGTCTTTAATTGTGAGATCCCACATCAACTAGAGAGGAGAACCAAGTACACCTTATAAGGGTATGGATACCTCTTCCCCATAGATGCATTTTCTCGAGTGTGAGAAGAGCAAAACCGTAAGGGCATTGGCCCGATGGGCAACCCAAAGCGAACAATATCTGTGGGCGGGTGGTCTGAGTTGTTAAAAATGGTATCAGAGTCAGTTCCTGACTCATTGTGCCAACAAGGATGCTGGGAGTTAAAGGGGTGGATTGTGAGATCTCACATCGATTGGAGAGGAGAACGAAGTACGCCTTATAAGGGTATAGATACCTCTTTCCCATAGACACGTTTTCCCGAGTGTGGGAAGAATAAAACTATGAAGATGTTGGCTCAATGGGCAACCCAAAGCGGACAATATCTGTGGGCGAGTGGTCTAGGTTGTTACATACAGCTTATGAGATCTACTGTTTGATCTAATCAAGGAGTATAACATGTGCTAGTATGTCCGGATTAATAATGCCCCATCTCATTAATCCTATAACTAGGGTAATTTAGACACTAACATAATTACACATGATAGGAATCTCATTATCATGATCTCATCATGATTTCCTTCATGTTATGTAATGTATCAAAGACTTCATTAATACGGTTTAAGAACACTATCAATTTATAAAGAACATGAACATCAAATTAATGAAAAAGCCTTTTTATTAATCATAAAGATTTGTGCAATAAATACTAAAGGCAATTGCCTTTAGAGCACTTCTCTAATAACCTCCCACTTGCACTAAAGCCAATTGCCTTTGTATCTAATACCATAGGCAAGTACATAAGAATCATATCTCTTTTTGGGAATCAAAGGATTAGCAATATTCTGATCAGTGGGCACTCTCTCTATCTTGACATCATTTTTGCCAATGATTTCTTTAATCAAATGGTATCGCCTAGTACATGTTTGGATTTTTGATGAGACTTTAGTTCCTTTGCTTGCGCTATGGCACCATTGTTGTCACAATACAACTATACTGGGTTAATAATGCTAGGAACCACTCTAAGTTCCATGATAAACTTTATTGATCCAAACTACTTCCTTTGCTACTTCTGAAGCGGCAATATACTCTGCTTCAATTGATGAATCTGTAGTTGTCTCCTATTTGGAACTCTTCTAACTGACTACTTCACCATTCATTATAAAAATATATCCCAACTAGGATCTGGAGTCAGCACTGTCAGATTAGAAACTGGCATCTATATACCCAATCACAACAAGATCTCCTTTTCCTTCTCCAATCAGTGACCCTCACCAGGATCTAACTGGTATCTGCTTGTAACACTTAGAGCATATGATATATCGGGTCTCGAACATAATATAGTATACATGATTGATCCTATAATCGAAGCATAAGGGATCAAATTCATTCGAGTCCTCTCATCTTGTGTCTTTGGACACATAGATTTTGAGAGTGTAATCTCATGCATCATAGGAAGATAACCTCTCTTAGACTTCTCCATGATAAACCTTTTTAGCATCTTGTTTATATATGTAGACTAAGAAAGACCAAGCAACTTCTTATATCTATCTCTATTGATTCGTATCCCTAAAACATAAGTTGATTCTCTAAGATCTTTCATGGAGAAATTCTTAGACAACCAAATCTTGACGGATTGTAAAGCAGAGACATCGTTTCCTATTAGTAGTATGTAATCTAGCACAAGGAATACAATTTTACTGTCACTAACCTTCTTATATACACAAGGTTCATTTGGATTTTATGAGAAACCAAAGTACGTGATTGTCTCATCAAATCGGATATTCCAACTCTTGGATGCTTGCTTTAATCTATAAATAGATTTTTGAAGCTTGCATACCTTTTCGCCATGTTTGGATATAAAACCACCGGGTTGTGTCATGTACACATCCTCGGTTAGATTTCCATTAAGGAAAGTTATTTTCACATCCATTTTTCATATATCATAATTATAATGAGCAGTAATGGCTAAGAGTATCCTAATGGATTTAAGCATGGCTACCGAGCTAAATGTTTCATCATAGTCAACTCTTTGTCTTTGATATAACCTTTAGCTACAAGCCTAGCTATAATTACATTACCCTTCATGCCAGTTTTCTTCTTGAAAACTCATTTACACCTTATAGGTTTTATCCCTTCAAGTGGGTCAACCAAATTCCATACTTGGTTTTCATACATGGAAATCATTTCGGATTTCATGGCTTGAAGCCATTTGTCAAATTTTGAACTCTTCATAACTTTTTGATAGATAGTAGGCTCATCGTCTTCTATGAGCAATACGTCATTATGTTCACTTATGAGAAATCCATATCTCTCTGGAACATGACGTATCCTACTTGACCTACGAACTTCTTATGTGTCAGAAGGTTGAACTATTTTTTATCATTATAAACAATAGTCTCGGGTTCAAGCAGTTGATCTGCATCTGTTTGAGCATCTTGAATTTTCACAAGTTCAATTTTGCTCGTCTTCTTTTAGAAGAAACTCTTTCCCTAAAAAAGACAACATGCTTTGAAATAAACATCTTTAATTCCAAAACATTGTAGAACTGATATCCTATTGTTCCTTTAGGATATCCTACAAACAAACACTTGTCAGATTTAGCTTCTAGCTTATCTAACTGAATCCGCTTCACATAAGCTGGATAACCCCAAACTTTTATATGAGAAAGATAAGGTTTCTTATTAGTCCATATATCATATGGAGTAACATCAACTAACTTTGAAGGGACTCTGTTTAACACATAAACAACAATCTCGAGTGCATATCCCCAAAAGAATTTTGGCATATCTACTAAGCCCATCATTGACCTTACTATGTCCAACAAGATTCAGTTTCTGCTTTCTGCCACACCATTGTGTTGCAACATGTAAGGTGAAGTCCAATGGAATACTATCCCATTATCTTTGAGATAATTTAGAAACTCTTGGCTTAAGTATTCACCACCTCGATTTGATCGAAGTGCTTTAATACTTTTGCCCAACTATTTCTTTACTTCATTTCTGAATTCTTTGAACTTTTCAAAGGCCTCATATTTGTATCTCATAAGATATAGATACATATTGTGAATAATCATCGATAAAGGTAATGAAGTATATGAAATAACCTTTAGCATGTATAGACATCGAACCATGAACATCTGAATGTATTAAGTCCAATGGCCTAATAGTTTGTTCACCCTTTCCCTTAAAGGGTAACTTTGTCATCTTGCCTAATAAGCAAAATTCACATGTGTCATATGATTCATAATCAAATGGCCCTAAACTACCACACTTGTGGAGTTTAGTCATACGTCTCTCACTTATATGGCCAAGACAACAATTCCATAAGTACGATGATTTCACGATATCTCATTTTTGTCTTTTATTATCATTGATATTTAAAACTGAATCAGACATATCTACTATGTATATTCCATTGCATAATATACCCATAGCATAAAGAATTCCATTCAAACTAATGGAATAACCATTTTTACTAAAATTTAAATGGAAGCTAGCTTTATTAAGACTAGAAACTGAAATAATATTCTTAGTCAATACAAGTACATAAAAACAATCATCCAATTCTATTACAAGCCCATTAGGGAGTGTCAATACATAAGTTCTATGGATAATGTAGCAACTCTTGCTCTATTGCCCATGCACAGTTTCGACTCTCGCTTATTGAGTTGTTTATTGTTCCTGAGGTCCTACATATCAATACATATGTGTGAGCTACAATCGGTATCTAATACCTATATATTATTATACAGTACTAATATCAATAACAAACATACGTTAAGTAGAAGGGGCATCTAATGCCTTTATCTACTTCAGCTAGATAGGCCTTACAATTCCTCTTTCAATGGTCGTCCTTGCCACAATGGAAACATGTTCCCTTAGGGTCAGTCTCCTTAGCTTTCTTCTTGACCTCATCTCCCTTAGGTCTTATGGACTTCTTCTTCTTTTGGTTCTTCCTCCCTAAATTAGAAGAGTCCACCAGCATCACTGCCTTACTGTCCTTCCTGACACGTGGCTTAACTGTTTTGAGTAAGTTAATCCATTCAGGAATCGTGGTGGATATCTAGTTCATCCTATTATTAAGCACAAATTATGAATAACTACTAGTCAAACCCATTAGAATTAAGTCCATACTTAATTCATGATCCATCAGGAAACCCAAGGAGGCCAACCTCTCAATATAGCCTTTCATTTTCAGTGCATATTGCACTAGAGATGTCCTCTAAGCCATCTTGGAGTGGAAGAGCAACCTCAAGGTCTCGAACCTTTCAAACTTAGCTTATTCATCAAATAGCTGCCTCAGATAATAAACTATAGTATGAGCATTCCTATCTTTGTACTGCTTTTGTAATTCTGGTGACATAGTGGCTAGCATTATGCAGCTAGCCATCTTACTATCATCGAGATGTTTTCTATATGCCTTCTGATCACTATCAGAAGCATCAGCAGTAGGGGGATCGAGAAGTTGTTCTTTTAAGACATAGCCTAGTTTTTCTAACTTGAGAACTATTCTTAAGTTCCTAAGCTAGTCTAGGAAGTTTGGTCCAGTCAACTTATTAGCTTCCATAAGTGATTGTAGGTTCACACTAGTGGTCATGGGATCGATTCTTGCAACCTAATGTCAAAGAGAGAAATGGTTTTAGTTTATACGTAAATGCATGTCAATTAGGACTTTAATAATATGCAATATGGCTCCCACTATTTTCTCGTGAATCCATAACGCTCAATATGAATCTAAGAGAACTTGTATAGAAGTTCTCTTAGTGGGTCGATATTCAATATCTCTAGGAATGACCTTAGGTTTGCCCAATAAGCCACCCTAGGTCAATCGGTAGGTATCGGTCATACCAATTACATTTATAATGCAACTATTGAATCAGTGCTATCAACTATTAATGTGTGCACACATATTAGGCTATCAATTCTTGATGCATGTACATCGTATATACACTACTAAACTTTGCCTCTATCCACGTTGACCTTGGGTTTGCTCAATAAATCAACGCTTCTAGTTAAAACCGACTCACATGTGTGCACACATTATTAATGGAAGGCCTTAGTTTTAATATTCTAAGTGAGGGATTTATACTTAGGTCTTATATAACTAGGAAGGTCTTGTATATTTCACATATATATATAGTTACTATAACTATATGGCATGATATAGACACCCCAATCATATTGGGCTTAAGTCCATAACCATCCATCATGCAAGCCCACATATACTTCTTACATGCATCCTCTAATGTATAATATTAAACACATCAAATTTGGTTGTGACAAGTTATGGATCTTACATTTTGGAAGTTGATTCAACCTTAAATCAAATTTCTTCCTACGTGTTATTTTGGCTAAATTTAATCTTGTATGTCATTTTAGTTTAGAATTTAATATTAATTAAACTAAATTAAACTCTTAATTCTAGAAATTAATTCAAAATTAATGCACCTTAAAATTGATTATTTGATGTCAAAATTAAACATTTTAATTTTGTCACATGCCAATTTCTAATCTTACTAGAAAATAATGCTCTACTTAAATTAATTCAAAATTAAATTCCAAAATTTCTAGAACATCAAATCATCATTCCATGCATCTTCAGGTTATTTCAAGTTCAGCAAAATAATTTTGGAATCACTCAAAAATTATCAAGATAACTGAAACACCATTAAGACGTTAAAAATGACAAATTTGATATCTAAATGTTTTCTGGAAATCTTAACTCGAGCAAAATCATTTTGGCATACTTCATTCATCAAAATAACAAATTTTTATTACATAAAAATATTTTTAAGGTTCTGGAACTGAAACATACACACACAAAATTATCAAACAAAATAGCTCTATCAATCTCAACAAAACCGACCAGATCTATTTACTGTTTGAAATTTTAATTAAAATAATTTTAATTAATTATGGAAAAATTCCAAAGGATTAAAAAAATTCTAGATATGTTTACATAAAATTTCCAAAATCAAATTCCATGGAAAAAATGTTAAACCTCATCAGTTTAGACAACCAACATATGTTCAGCAGAAAACAGTTTTCCAGCATATTGTTAGAAATTCGACAATAAATATTTCAATCACATTGAAATCAATTTTCAATCTACTAAAATCTCATGAGTAGATTATTGAAGGAAAATTGTGAAAACAAATTTTCATAATTTAATTTCAAATTTTCTAATAATAGACCCACAACTGTCACAGTCATGCAATCTTATTGCATATGTAATAGAAACTACATCTAATAGGCATAAGATGGCTTTGATACCACTGTTGGGCTTTGATCATGCATCACATGCATCAACTATCAAAATACGTAGTGAAAAATAAAATGAAACCTAGAAAATACATAATCAAACATGTGCCATTAGATGTAGTCAAACAAAACATAAACTTAAGATGTGTACCTTACAATCTCCTTTGTTCTTCATTGCCTTCACCTCTTTAGGTTGTCGTAAACCACAACGACCAAAGGAAGACGTCTCTAATGATATCCACACAAAGAGCGAAGCCTGAAAACTCTTAGGAAGGATGGCTAGAACACACACTAATTGCTAGCTTTGTGGTGTGTTCTTTGAGAGAGTATTTTAGAAGATGGTGAACAATTCACAAAAAGACACTTTGTTTTCTAACAACTTTTACACGAAAATGGAGTGTCTTTGACACCCTTTGTCCTCCCTCTAACCCCCAACATTAATGAAGAGTTAGTGGGAATTAAGTGGTTTTTAATCTCACTTAATTTAGCGTGGAAACATTCACCCCTTCTTTAAAGGGTAATTTTGTCATCTTGCTTATTAAAGGGTAATTTTGTCATCTTGCTTATTAAGCAAGATTCACATATGTCATATGATTCACAATCAAATGACTCCAAACTACCACACTTTTGTAGCTTAGTCATGCATCTCTCATATCTTAAATCCCCATCCAAAACTATTTTCCTCATTCTTCGCATCTCTAATACGTATAACCCATTAGGCTCCCGGTTATGTTGGCTACTTGAATTAACACTTAATTCAAGTAAGTCATGAGCGGTATCTAGCAACACATCATGAAACCCAATTGACCGAAAAGTCAATTGTTTCACTATGAACCCTTCCACAGATCCCGTTCAATTCGTCCTTTCACCATTCTATACCCCACTTGATTCAGAGTATGGTTAAAGTGTCAACTCCCACTAGACTGACTACATCACATCTAGCCCAAGTGCTGTTAGTTCTCATCCTTAAGGCTCTTTACTTAATTGGATATGTCATTAAAGACTATCTTCATGAAATTTCCACTCTGGCCAGAGATTCCTAAGTAATAACGCCAACAAAAGGTCGTGGGTATCATCTCCTCTTATTAGGAGTGGTGAATGGTCTATTGGCTACTCAATTACCTTTAAATACCTCAAGCTGTACCTAATCACCACCCTATGAGCAAACTCTAAAAGGAAACGAGGAATGGAGTCAAAGTACAGGATCAGTAACCAAGATATCATTGAGCACCTCAAGTCTAAGGATATTTGCAGCATTGCTATTATGAGACTATCATTGACACTAGAATAGATTATCCATATGATTGTCTCATGGCAAGTCATCCAATGTACTTACTACTCTTAGCAAGCATCCATATGTTAACTCTAAACAATTCTTACGTACAGCTTATGAGATCCACTGCTTGATCTAATCAAGGAGTATAACATTGGGATGTAAACTTTTCCTTGTAAGTGTTCTTTCATATGATCTATGCACTTCAGACTCAACTAGCTTACCATTAGGGCTCAACTTCATGATTTTAATGGAATTAGGAAGTGATCAAGTTATTTCAATGTATGTTAGTTTTAATTAATTAACCTCAATAATTCACAAGCGCCCGGTTTATTTGCATAGTACCTTAGGTGTCGATCCCACAAAGAGGGATAATCTAATCTTAAAATCTAAGGCCAGAAAAATTTGCAAAATTCAAAATGTAATAGAACTAAAATAAGAATTCAATTCAATCAAGCAAATCAATTCAAGAATCAATCACGAAAATATTAATAATTTAGAAGTTGCAAGACACACTCAAGAATCAACCTAAAGGAATTACTAATTGATAGAAAGGGAATTTTACCTATCCTTAACGCTAACCTAATTGATTATGAATTACAGGATTATTGGTTCTAGACGATACTAGGGTTAATTACTCTCTCTCGAGTTATAACCATTAACCCTAAATTATAAACATTAATCAGATTATAGAAGTTGCAATTTTTTAATTAACAACCTATCCAAAACCTTAATTAGATCTGAAGTTGTTTAATAAACTATTAGAAACCTATGTAAGATCTCTTTTCGCACAATTTACTGATTTGATTTAATTACTGTTCTATTAAATCACCTAACTCTCGTTAGCCCAATTTAATTATTTTTCATTCGATTCACCCTCTCAGTTTATTATCAAATTATGCACATCCAGAATTAAATCATAATAAATCCAAATAACACATAAATAATCAAATTTCATTAAATCAAAAATAAAACCCCGAGGGTGAGTTTAGAACATCATCAACATCTAAAAATCCTATCATCAACTATTATTCCAATTCTATACTATAATAAAACTGAAAATAGTAGGAAACATGAACAGAATGGACACCGGGAGGTAGCGACGTCGGGAAACTCCTAATCCAGTAAGTACATGAAGTCAGCTTCTTGTCCTCTTCTCTCTTCCTCCTTCTCTTTCTCTATCTCTTAATAATTCCCTCTGGGGTTTATTTAAAACTAATTGATTCAAAAGCTCCCCTTTCCTCTATTTCTTATTCTTTAAATACCTTTTGTGTTATGAGTAGCCCTAGGGTCCAAAAGGTCCAAAAAAATCCCTCAAAACTTGACATTTTTAGCAAGGTTGGTTTAATTTCAAAAGATGTTTCTTATACGGGTGGCTAGCTACTCCCTGGTTAGTCGTATAGAACCCTGGTCTCATGAAGTCTATAAGGGTTCGTTGTTGACGTCCTTGGTTCGCTTCGTGGTCCAAATCTTGCTGAAATTCCTCGACCATTATTGCTTTCGCCATTTCTTCTTCTTCTTCATGGCAAGCTTTCCTAATTGACCGTTCTAATCGAGTGATGTCTAATTTTAAGGTTTCAGCTGCATGACTCAATCTTCTAGTGACTTTTGTGTTCATATAAGAGCATAATTTTAGAAATAGGAAAAAAGAACAAAACCGAAAACAAAAACTAACTAAAACTAACTAAAACACCTTAAATTATGGAACTAAACTAATCGCCTCCCTGACAATGGCGCCAAAAACTTTATCAAGTTATTTCGATGTATGTCAGTCTTAATTAATTAACCTCGATAATCTGTAAGCGCACAGTTCATTCGTGTAGTACCTAAGGTGTCGATCCCACAAGAAGGGATAATCTAATCCTAAAATTTAAGGCCATAATAATTTTCAGAATTCAAAATGTAACAAAACTAAAATAAGAATTGAATTCCAGCAAGCAAATCAATTCAAGAATCAATCACAAAAATATTAATAATTTAGCAGTTGTAACACACACTCAAGAATCAACCTAAAGGAATTACCTATTGAGAGAAAGGAAATTTTACCTACCTTTAACGCTAACCTAATTTATAATGAATTACCGGATTATTAGTTCTAGATGATCCTAGGGTTGATTACTCTCTCAAGTTATAACCATTAACCCTAAATTATAAACCCTAATCAGATTATGGAAGTTGCAATTTCTCACTTAACAACCTATCTAAAACCTTAATTAAATCTGAAGTTATCTAACAAACTATCGGAAACCTATGCAAGATCACTCTTCGCACAATTTATCGATTTGATTTAATTCTTGTTCTATTAAATCACTTAACTCTTGTTAGCCCAATTTTATTATTTTTCATTCAATTCACCCGCCTAGCTTATTATTGAATTGTGAACGTCCAGAATTAAATCACAATAAATCCAAATAACACATAAATAATCAGATTTTATTAAATCAAAAATAAAACCCCAAAAGTGAGTTCAACATCCAAAAATCCTATCATCAACTATTATTCCAATTTTATAAATTAATAAATTTAAAATAGCAGGAAATACAAAATGAACGGACTACGGGCGGCAGCGATGTTGGCAAACTCCTGATCCGGTAAGTACGTCGAGTTGGATTCTTCTCCTCTTGTCTCTTCCTTCCTCTCTTTCTCTATCTCTCAATAATTCTCTCTAGGGTTTATCTAAAAGTGGCTGATGAAAAAGCTCCCCTTTCCTCTTTGTCTTATTCTTTAAATACCTTTGTGTTTTGAGCAGCCTTAGGGTTTTCCCGAGGTCTAAAAGGTTCAAAAAATCCCTCGAAACTTGATGTTTTTTAGTGTCTGCGTTTCTAACTGAGGTAGTCTGCACGTTTAACTAACACAGGCCATAATCGTGGGCCACATCCGAGCCTTCTGTCACAATCGTGGCATGCAGGCTATGATCGTGGGCCATGTCTTGGGCTTTTAATCGTTGTGGGCTAACTCTAGTGCTTCTGTCACGATCGTGGCCTATTGTGTCACAGTCGTGGGTCCTTGTTTCGGCCAGAGTGCCTTCGAAACTTCATCGTTTTTCGATGTTGATCCTGAAATACTAACAAACACATCAAGGTGCCTCAAAAACATAATAATTAAGCTCCAATATTTTGGGCAAAAAGATAATTTCACCATATTTTGGTCAAAGAAGAGTCAATATTCTAGACCCTTCTTCATTCAAGGTCGTGCACCCCATTACTAAAGACTTAAAACATGTTTTAAGTAAAAGAAAGGAGAAGAGAGGAGAAGAGAGGAGAAGAAGACCAATTTTCGAAAATCACTAAACCCTAGCCTTTTATTTTGATTCTTCAACCCAAATCAAGGTGTTCTAAGATAATTTGGGGTCAAGGAACTCAAATCTATCATTAGATTTGAGAAATTCTCAAAGGATTGAAGATATCACCAAAGGAAGGTTTAGGTAAATTTTGTCTCATCTCTCTCTACATTAGGATTTTGAGTTTGGTGTTAAGATATGTTGTTCTCCATGCTTGAACATGCATGAAACATGGTTTAGATGAATGAAATGTGTCATGGAGATGGTTCTTTACGTCAAAACCGAAATGCCCCTTCTTTGGTGAAAGTTTGTGAATTTTTGGATATCTTTTAAAATTGATTATTTAAATGAATTCTATGGTATTAATTGTACATGTATAATTTGAATTGATGATGAAGAATGAAGAAGAAGCATATTGGATGAGGCTTGGTCGAAATGATGGAAGAAAGAATGGATTAATGTGATGAGTTGTATAATTATGATAAATGTAGCTTAAATGAAGGGAATTGGTTTGATTGGAGTGGTGGAATGTGTCATTGATTGGAAGTATTACTATACGACATGATAGGAGCATGAATTATTATGATAAAGTCTTGAAAATGTGACTTGAAAGTCATGCACATTAGTTGTTTGATAAAATGCCTAAGTGAACTTGGCTTAGGATTTAAGGCTTTATAATGGTATGTATTGGAAAAACACTGTCATGTTTACTTAGAGTGAACTTCAATTGTTGCTTAGATTGATGAATAATGGCTTAATGTGCTTAATTATGTTTTGAAATGAGTAAGTATTGGATTAAAGGCATTAAACGCCTTAGAAAATGCATAAGAAAAACTTATGTGAATAGTGAGGAAGTAATCATGTGAGAAGCTTAATGGTCGAATCCTATAGCTTAAAGAGAGTGATATTGTGTTTTATACACTTATGTGATGGTGTATAAATATGAAATTCGTGTTTAAGTAGTAAATACATTATATATTCTTTTATGTATAAAGGCTCGGGAGCTGTGAATCAAGGAGCTCATACCGAGGATTGTTAAAGTTAAGAAAGTGTACACCTTCTTTGAGGTGAGTTGGGAAAACCATATTTCTCATATGGGATTAGATCACCCTAAGACATGTATGATGACTTGTATGTGAATTTTGAACCTAGGTAATGCATAATAGAATTGAAATCTCAAATAGATGCTAATATGCTTATGTATTTACGAAACGAAACTGTTTTGAACAACTTTGCACTTGGAGTGTAAAAGATGACTTTTATTGCATGAAATGATATTTTCAAATTGACATACGAATAATCGAGTTATGTATATTGCGTATATTTGTTCTCTTTTGGCTTAAAGCCATGGCACGGTTTCATTTTATTGGCTAGACCGATAAATAAAGGCATAGTGCCTTACTTGATTTTTGTACTTAATATTTTTATATGATTTTTGTGATTGGTTAGGTAATGATTGGCCAATCGTGTGCTAGGCACATCAAATTAAGCGACCCCTATACCCTTAACACTGGTACATAAAAGTCGAGTCTCTGTATCGACATCTTTCCACGGAACTTGCGAGTGATTCCATACCTAGGGTCTGGACACCGTCGAGGTCATCACCTAGGGTCATGACGCTCTTGTTGACTGTAGTCCGAACTCACCACGGATGAAAGTCGAGCCAACACTAGAAAACGGTAGGTGTGCACATTAGTTTGGCCGACTAGTGGTGACACACATGATTGTTTTGGCTTATAATAATATTTGTTTACTGACGAGATTTGATTTATATATGTGATGTCTTTCTGCTTATGTGTACTAGAACTGGAACCTATGTTTACCTTATGAGTGATTAATAGGCTAGGCCTATATGGTTCCTAACTAGTATACGTTGAGCTATAGGCTAGGCCTATATGTTTTTATTACATTGTATGTTCACCTCATAGATTAATTATACCGTCTTGGTGTGTATCGAGTCCTATTTGCGACATATGTATTTTCCTGCTCACTGAGTACATAGTGTACTCACCCCCTCCGCTTTATAACCATGCAGGTTAATTTAGTGAGCTTGAAGCTCTGAGTGCATTGTGCGATCTTTTTGACATTTTCAGGGTATTACTGCACGTGGGTAGTTTCTATTTGGTACTTTAGTTGCATAATGGCTCATGAACTGTTTTACTGTTTTTATTATATTGGTTATGATGGTATGCTTTATGACTATATAAATTTAACGCTTAACTATTTTGTTATTGTAAAAGACCTTATGTATGAACGTTGATACTATTGTTGAGACTGCTTTGAGTGGACTTTAAAGTCCTGAAGTTATGGTAAAATTTTTTATGTGAATATAGAAATGTGTTTAAAATTGTTTGTAGGTATTTGATTGAGTTTTGGGATTTTTAACATACAGCCATTGTGCTGCCCAAATTTTTCAAAAAAAACATATGAGAGATATGCAGTTAGCCTTGCGTAGTCGGATTAAGGATACCGCAAGTGTCCTTAACTCGGTTATGTGGAGGTTGTCATAGTCCCGATGTGGTATCGGGTCGTGACAATGTAACCTAACAAACTATCATACAATATGCAAAATTCACATTCAAAGCAAAACATATAACCCTCCCCACTCTTGAACAACACATTGTCCTGAATGTAAGAAGGAGACAAACAAACACACATGGAAAGAAGAGACATAAAATAAAGTAAAACCAAACCAAATAAATAATAAATAATAAAATAAAGACTAAATTCAAAAAGAAAAGGGTTTGAACAAAGCCTCATGGTGATGGAGGCAGGGACAAATCTGTTGGACCCTGAGATTATTGTCTTACCTAGGAATTGCTTAAAGAGAGTGAGAGAATTAGTGATCCCAAATCAATTCAAATTACTAAAGTTTTATTGAAAATTCAAAACAAATAACTAAACCTAATGATTTCAATCGAAATATTAAACGTGCTAATTTATGGTTCTTAGCTTAACCTTGCATCACTGGAAGCATCTTAATTTTTCGAATAGAAGGAAGTCACTTCCTTGTCCATAGGAATCGCTCCTCTAAGGTATAGCTTGCAACGATGCCCATTGACCTTAAAAGTTTCCTTTTTAGCATTTTCCAATTTGAGGGCTCCATGGTCAGAAATCCATAATAAAGTCCGACCACAACGACCGAATTGATTATCTTCATGCATAAGGATACTAGATTATCTAATATAAAAGGTTTCAAAATCATCACAAACCTCCCTTTTTTTTCTATTGGAATTTCTAGATTATGGAATTTCTGGATTATTATATGATGATTTTGAAACTTTTCATATATATAGAAATAGAATATAAAAATATAAAGAGATAAACTAGAAACGCTTATATCAATGACACCAAAGGGGATATTAAATGAATGGAATTGAGCTATGGATGGAATATAATGAAATAGAGCCACTTTGAGGTTCCCTATGAAATGAGGCATGGAACGAAAATAGATTTTAACTTCCCTAGAAGCAGCCTCAACCTTGAATTATATAGTAGAACCACATCTCCTACTTTAAATTACTTTTGTTTAAGACAAGAATCATGCCATTTCTTTACCTTTTCCTTATAGAGTTTGGCATTTTCGTACGTATTATAATGAAACTCTTCAAGTTCGTCTAGCTGCTGAAGTCTCTTTTCACCTGCTTGCTTCCAATCAAATTTAATGTTTTAATCTCCCAGTATGTCCGATGTTCTAGTTTGACCAGCAAATGACAAGTTTTTCTATACACCAGCCTATAAGGATTTGTTCCGATAGGTGTTTTGAAAGTAGTCCTATAAGCCCATAAGGCATCGTCTAGCTTTATTGCCCAATCCTTCCTGAAGTTGTTCCTCGTTTTTTCTAAAATTCATTTCAGCTCCCGGTTGACAACTTCCACTTGGCCACTAGTCTACGAATGGTATGGTGTAGCAACACGGTGGTGCACTCTGTATCTTTTTCAGAGGGCATCAAAAGATCTGTTGCAAAAATGTGTACCTTTAGCATTTATTATTGTACGTGGTACTCTAAACCGATTGAATAACCATTTAATGAACTTTTGCACCACCTTTCCATCATTGGTTGGAGATGCTACTACGTTAGCCCAATGTGAAACATAATCCACTCCCACTAGGATGTATATATTTCCCATTGAAGATGGGAAAGGACTCATAAAGTAGATGCCCCATACATCGAAGACTTCCACTTCTAAAATGTTGGATAAAGACATCTTATCTCTTTTGGAGATGATACCTATTCTCTGGCATCGATCGCATTGTGCTATGAAAGTATGAGCATCCTTAAACAATTGTGGCCAATAAAATCCACTATTGAGTATCCGAGCCACCATTTTGTTGACTCCATAATGTCCAACATACTGACCTTCATGACATTGCTTTAAGATATCCAACATTTCTTCCTCTAGAACACATCATTGCATTAACCCATCAATGCATGCTCTATATAAAATTGGCCCATCCTATATATATCGGTTACAATCATGCAAGAATCTCTTTCTTTGTTGGTAAGATAAATCTGAAGGAAGTTTACCACTGGCAACATAATTTAAGATATCAGCAAACCATGGTGTAGTCAAACTTTCACGTAACATCAGGGTTTCATCAGGAAAATTTTCATTAATATTATCACTTGGCTTGCATTCCCCTCCTTCCAATCTGGATAAATGGTCTACAACCACATTTTCTGCTCCCTTTTTATCTCTCACCTCTATATCAAATTCCTGTAAAAGTAAAACCCATCGAATGAGCCTTAGTTTTGCATCTTTTTTATTGAAAAGGTATTTTAACGTTGTGTGATCGATGAATACGATTACCTTTGACTCCAAAATGTATTGTCAAAACTTATCACGCACGTACACTACTACAAGTAATTCCTTCTCTATAGTGGCGTAATTCAGCTTAGTTCCTGAAAGGGTCTTGTTGGCATAGTAGATCGCATGCAACATTTTATCTTTCCTTTGGCCCAATACATAACCTATGGCTTGGTCACTTGCATCACACATAACTTCAAATGGAAGTTTCCAGTCCGGTGGTGATAGATTGGTGCTGATATTAATGCCTCCTTTAGTCTGTTGAATGTAGACTTACACTTGTCATCAAACAGGAAGGGCATATCCTTGACTAAAAGGTTTGTCAAAGGTCTTGTGACTTGCAAAAGGTTTTTGATGAATCAACGGTAAAATCATGCATGACATAAGAATCCTCACACACCTTTTACATTGCTTGCCGGTGGAAGTTTCTCTATCACTTCTATGTTTGCTCTTTCAACCTCAAATCCTTAGTATGAGATTTTATGCCCTAGCACTACCCCTCTTGCACCATAAAATGACATTTCTCCTAATTTAGCATCAAGTGTGACTCTTCACATCTTTGAAGAACTCTATCCAAATTAGTTAAACACATTTCGAAAGAATCTCCAAAAACTGAAAATTTATCCATAAACACCTCCATTATATCTTCTATCATATCGATGAAGATAGACATCATACATCTTTGAAATGTAGCAGGGGTATTGCATAGTCCGAAAGGCATCCCTCTATACACGAAGGTACCATAAGGGCAGGTGAATGTAGTCTTTTTTGATCATCAGGGTAGACAAAGATCTGATTATATCCCGAATATCCATCCAGGAAGCAACAAAATGAATGACCAGCTACCCTTTCTATCATCTGGTCTATGAATGGGAGAGGAAAATGATCTTTCTTAGTCACTAAGTTGAGTTTGCGATAATCTATGCATACTTTCCATCCTGTGACCGTTCTTGTTGAAATTACTTCTCCAATATCACCTTCTATTATCGTCATTCCACCATTCTTAGATACACATTGTACTGGACTAATCCATTCACTATCGAAGATGGGATAAATTATCCCTACATCTAAAAGTTTAATTATCTCCTTCTTGACCACCTCCTTCATGTTAGGGTTCAACCTTCGTTGACGCTCCCTCAACATCCTATATCCTTCCTCTAGGTTTATTCGATGCATACAAACATTTGGGCTTATACCTTGAATATCAACAATCTGCCATCCGATTGCTTTCATTCGCTTTCTGACAATTTCTACTACCTTACTTTCTTGTTTCTCGTTTCATTGATTGGAGATGATTATCGATAATGTTTGACCTTCACCTAGAAAGGTACACCTGAGATGTGCAAGTAATGGTTTAAGCTCTAATGTGGGTGGTTTTTTTGTAGATGGTGGTATGGGTGCTTCGGTTTGAACCAATTTATTTGGATGCATTTGAACATCCGACTCCTCCATCTCATCGTCTCTTTTAGATTCAAGTTTCTAATATCCATTGTCTGTCTCCGCTTCCACTTATTATACTTCTGCGATGCAACTCTCAACTTGTTCTTGCAAATTTTGATCCATAATTTCATCCTTCATACATGCGTTGCTCCCTGTTGAATTCTTTAAAGCCTTATTCATATTGAATTCGATCTTATCCTCACCTATTCGAAGTGTTAATTTCCCTTCGTGAACATCAATTATGGCTTTTCCTGTATTCATAAATGGTTGACCTAGGATTAGTGGACAGTTCTTATCTTCTTCAAAATCAAGAACCACAAAATCTACAGGAACAATTAACTTGTCCACTTGCATCAGAACGTCTTCCATTATTCCAAATGGTCTTTTAATGGATTGATTAGCTAACTGAATTAACATCAATGTTGGCTTGACCTCCCCCAACCCCAATTTCTTGAATATTGATAAAGGCATAAGATTAATGCTTGCTACTAAATCGCATAAGCACTTTGTAAATTCAAATTCACCAACCACACAGGGTATTGTGAAGCTCCGTGGGTCCTTCAATTTAGATGGCATTTGGCTGGTGGCTATAGAACTACAGGTGTCAGTTACAGCTACTGTTTGATTATCTTCCCAAGTACACTTCTTTGATAATATGTCCTTCAAAAATTTTGCATATTTAGGCATGTGTTCAACGCCTCTACAAATGAGAGATTTATCTGTAACATCTTTAATTTCTCAATGAATTTTGCAAATTGCGTATCTAACTTCTTCTTTTGTAATCGTTGAGGAAAAGGGATCCTGGGTTGATATGGTGGATGGGCGACATAAGGAGGGTATTTACTTATATTCACTTCTTTCTCCTTTTCTTGATTTTTCTCAAGAGGATGGATGGGCTCCTCTATTGTTTTTGTGGGTGGTTCAACTTCCTTCCCACTTCAAAGTGTATTAGCCTTTAGGTGATCCCTTATTTTTGTTCCCGAAGTGCTAGGAAGACTTTCCATATTTCACGTAGAGAAAGCATTTAACAATTAGTTTACTGGGACCTCTAGATTGTGGATTGAAAAGGCATGGTTATTTGTTACTTATTCAAATTTTCCTTCCAGCTTCTTTTGTGCATTGTCTAGGTTCCATGCTTACCTAAAATCCTATCCAACTTGGATTCCATTGAGCTTAGTTTATCTTGTTGGAAGCCTAGTTGTCCTTGAGGTCTGAAATGTCCTCCAGCATTGTTTGTCCACGAGAAGTTAGGGTAAGTCTTCCACCCAGGACTGTATGTGTTGGAGTAGGGATTGTTTCCCCCTCCTTATCCATATTGAGCTCCCTTATAATTCACTTTCTATGGATTGTTTTCCTTCATCAAGAAACAATTCACCATATTATAGTCTATCTGTCCACAGAGTTCACACTTAAGTTACACGGCTTTTACCGAAGCTGAGGATGAAGCCTTCATGTTGTTGAGCTATCGAGTTAAGTTGTCAATTTTAGCATGAATCTCCATCATTTTATCGATAGCCATAATTCCTTTTTGTTCTCGAAAAGTAGTGGTTTATCTACTCCGCTCGTTCGTCCATAGACAGCTATTATTTGCCATCTTCTCTATCAGCTCTTCTGCTTCATCTACCATCTTTCTCATCAGTGATCCTCCTGAAGTTGCATCAATTGTGCCTCTCATATGTAGGTTTACTCTGTTATAGAATGTCTACAGTAAGAATTCCTTGGGTAAGTTATGGTGTGGGCATTTCCGTTGCAAATCCTTATATCTTTCTCACGCTTCATAAATCAATTCCCCGTCACTTTGTTGGAAGTTAGTAATCTCCTTGATGATCTTCGTTGCTGGACCTCGTTCCCGAGGCCCGGCCGAACAGTGCTGGACCTCGTTCCCGAAGCCCAACTATCCAGAAGAAGTACCGAAGACCGTTGGGCCCACGTCCCGACTCCCGAGGCCGAACCCAGGGTGACTCGTCGGGACAAACAAAAGAAAGAAACCGCGGAAGCCAAACATTCATTCCAAGCAGAATTATCCACAATACAATTTTTAAGTCAATTTACACAGCAACCAACTTCATTACACATGTCGTACAATTCATGCTTAGAACAAAATACGTCAGGATGCTCAAAAATGAGATGCTCAATGGACTATCCAAAAATAGTACTAACTTAGTACAAAAGTCTCTAACTATTGAGGAGCGCTCGATGCCTTGCAAAAGATCAACCGTCGA
>JAOTAX010000197.1:30245856-30258245 GCA_025629825.1 Erythroxylum guanchezii
GTAGAAGTATGTATATATATATACATACATATATATGTAAAGTTCTACTAATATACATACATACATACATACATACATACATACATACATACATACATATAGTCATTATTTTGTATCATAAATTACTGATAGATTAACTAAAAATCAAGAAATTGATTGTTTGACTATAATTTTTACTTACAAATTTAAATTATATTATTAATTTTTATTAAAATTCTACTTATATATATATATATATATAGTCATTGTTTGTATAATAAATTACTGATAGATTAACTAAAAATCAAGAAATTGATTGTTTGACTATGATTTTTACTTACAAATATAAACTATATTAATATATTCTGAATTTTAGATCCTAAATTCATTTCAATTATAAGTATAAATAGATTAGGCTATTAAGTTAAATTAATGAAATGATAGAATTTTTCCAGTAACAAACAAAAATTTCTTGTTATTATAGAAGAAGGGTAAAAGTATATTTGATTTTAACTAAAAAATTATATTTCAAATTAAAATTGGATTTTTGGCAAGGAAAATTTAAATAATCAATGACATAATGAAGACTAAATAATATAGCTCAATCCATATCATATTAAAAAAATCTAGCATTCCTATGAGTCTATATAAATATGAGTAATTGCTCACACATTTTTATTGAAAATTTCTCCATGAAAACGATACAAAAGATTTTTGTTACTATGATATTATAAAGGGATAGTACAATATAATGTTATTCCAACTCAATGTCTTATTGAAAAGAGTAAAAGAGCACGGAAAAGCTGACCAATAGTAGTTACTAACGGTTGTGATTGTTAATATAATTATTCTGCAACTCCCACCACCTCAACTTCAAATAATCCCAAAGACTGAAAGTATTGACTAATAGACTAGTAGATGATACATATAATTTAATGAAGCCTTTCTTCACCTATTGTAATCGATTGGTCCTTTCGGGAACACAGGATTTCTAGTAAAAGGACATTGTTAATTGCAATAGAATTTGAAAATCATTCATCAAATAAGATAGCCATAATAGTTCACAAACACAAGCTGTCATGTTTTGGTGTTTTGCCTCAGCCGAAGGTCTGGAAATGATTGTCTGTTCTTGTGTCATCCTAGCAACCCCTCTACCCCCCACACACATTTAAATATGATAATACCTCTATTATAAACAATAAAGACAATAAGTTCAATTAAAATAGGTAACTAAGGTTAAGTATTCTCCCTTATTTCTATGAAATTGTAGTGAGATAACTAAGAAGTTCCCCAAAACTTAACCCACAAGATAATATATATAAGTTAGCAAAGAAAATTAAAAACAAAGGAAGTAAAATGAAACTAAAGATTAGAAAATTTTGAGTTGCCTATTAACAACTGCTTCTTTAGATGTCTTATAGCTAAACTTCAATTTTAACTTCTTACTCATCTTGGATTGCCTTTGGGAGAAGCTTGACTTCCTTCTTAAATTGAACATAAAGGAGAAAAGAAATTAGTACGATATACATCACGACGTCCTAAATATGCATACTATCAATAAGGAGGCATGGTTTCTAACTCTAGGACGAATGCTTCTTTGGGTGAATGTAGGGGCTTCTACTTTACTTTTTCCCTATGAACACCATATCTAGTGGCATACTCCTCCTTTTAATCATTAAGTCCTAATGCTTTACATATTTTCACTAGATCATCTGTAACTTAGGGATTTCACAAACACTATGGTCTCTTAAGTCCATCCTAAAACAATCCTCACTAAGGGTCAGAGGTCTCTTCAATGCCCAATAATTATAGAACTCAACTTTGTCTTTGCCCATCCTAAATTGAAGATTTCTCTTAGCTACATTAATCATAGCCCCTTTAGTCACTAAGGAAGGTCTTCCAAAGATGATGGAGGTCCTTATGTCATACTCTATGTCCATGAGAAAATTAGTTGGAAAGAAAATTTTCCATATTTTTACAGGCAATTCTTTCATAACCCTAATAGGGTACTTAATGGAACAATTTACTAACTAGAATGACACGTTTATCATCTTAAGCTTACCAATTCCTTTCTTTTCAAAAATTGATAAAGCATTAATATATTAGCACCTAAATCTTATAATCATTTATAAAATATAAGGTTGCCAAATTTGTAAGAAATGGTGAAACTCTTTGGATCATTCAACTTTGGAGATAATTTGTTGTCTATAATGGCACTACATTCTTTTATCAAAGGTAACATAGCATACTTATTTAATTTCTTCTTTTTGGAGATGATCTTTTTTAAGAATTTCACATATGAGGTCGTCTAAGCTAATACTTTAATGAATGGTAAGTTGATGTTTAGTTTCCAGATGATATTTAAAATTTTGTTCAATTTACCCTTTTTCTCTTCATTGTAAGCCTTTGAGGGTATGGGATTACTGGAATATATGGATTCATTTAAGTATCTCTCTACTCTTATATTTAATTTGTACCAATTCTATTCTACCCCACATCTTACATTCTCTAAATTAAGACCATTATCGGATGTAGGTAAGGTTAACACTAGTCTAGTTTTATTTCCTTAGTTCTCAAGTTGTTGTTTAGCTTCACTTCCTCTTTTTAAGCAACATTAGATCAAATATTTTTCTACTTCTTATTGTAATCTCTCATACCTAATCTATAGGGTTTACTTTTGTTACTTAAAACCTTATCTTGGCCTATTTTTACTCAACTCCTTAACTAGCTAGCAAACTTATACCATTAAATTATGAATTGATGCATTAGTTGACTATACCACTTTGGCTAATTTTTCATCAAAGTCCTACATGCATATTCATTAACCACTTGTTTTAATTATATATTGATGAAAAACATGAATTGTTTGAACGTCTCATCCATCTCATTGCTTTATGGTGGTGGTTGTCAAAAGTGAGGCTTATTTTATAACCTAAGTGGTCCCAATGGTCTATTTACTGCTAGTTCTCGCTCTTTTTATGAAATATATGGACGATTCCTTTACCTTGGGTTATATGTGATAGAGAAAGGTTTGTTCCTTATCACATATTTTTCTCTATAGGAAGCCAAGGTTAGTTCATTATCACTTAAGGTTAACTCTAAATTCACACATACATAGGTTAGGTACTTATATATGCCATACTGGTAGCATGTTTCCCTATTGCTTATGTCATGGTTCATAAACATCTTTATCTAACTTACGATATCCATTGAATTTAGATCTTATAAAAGGATGCCTTTGATTTGCCCCTTGCTACTTTGGTAGACGAATTCTTTCCAAGGTCTCAATTATGTCCTTAACCTTCCTAATATTATTTGGGTAGATAGTTTGAATTTCTATAATGTCCACAAAATTTATTTTAACATGTCAATGTCATGCTCTTATTGGAAAATTACATCATCAGTTGCAAATAGCAACAATGATTAGAGCATTAACTCAATAAAACCCTGTATCTCTCTAAAATTTCATATAAGGCTTCCTTTTCCTTTGATGAAGAGCTCCATATTTGCATCCTTAATTTAGTTTTCTTATGTTGTGAGAAAAATCTCAACATGAATGCACCATAAACCTAATCCCACTCCTTGAAAAAAATCTACCTTTATTAAGATTAGCCATATCATAACTCGATCTTGCATAAAGTATAGGAAATAGCTCATCTTAAACTCGACTTTTGTGAGGCCATTAAATGAAAATGTTTGGGTCATTGAGTAAAATTCATTTATAGATGTTATCTATCCTCTTCTAATGATCCACTAAAGGTCGAAAACAAGTGAAGGTATACTTACTTTGGCTATAGTTTGATGCTTATTGACCAAATTTAATGCATGAAGGATTGGCATGAATTATTGTCCCCCAAGCCTATCCTCTATATTGTTGCTCTTATATATAAACTAATAAATTATCTTATTATAGAGCCATCTCTTCTCACTTTTTTCCTCCATTTATTCTACAGGTTCACTAAATTTTAAGGTTAACTTGAATTAAGGAATCCAAGCTATCACTCTTAGATCCCCTAACTTGCATCAACTATCTAAAGCCATCTGCAGGATATCAACAGTTGCAAAATGTCAGGCCCTTATTCTAAAGTACCAATCCTATAGACAGCTAGTTACTATAGTTATCAATTTTAGTTAAACAAACAAACTAAATAAAACTATATTTGATAAGAAATAATTAAACTACTAAACTAAAGAAAACAAAGGAAAAAATAATAAAGAGAAATCAAATTAATATAGATTTAGGATTCATAAATAAGGAATTCCAATTATCATACACAATTGACTATCTAGGTTGAAATAACAATTAACATAAAGTATCTATACCTTTGAAAGAGACACATTGGTAATTGGAATAATATGTACTAGTCTATACCCTAGTCTAACTCATTAACAATTATTAATTTATATAATTTTCACTAAAGTTTATGATATTATCATTCTTCTGTTTAAAGGCTGATTATATTTAACCTATCAATCCTTTATATAATCTAATCTATAGTGACAAATTATAAATCTAACATTAAGTTTAAAGAGAATAAACTCAACCAATCAAACAATCAAATCATTTGTAAATAATTAAATAAATCCTTATAAGTTATATCCTTAATTGTAACTAAAGTTTCTAGCTACTAATGAATTTAAAATCACCTTAATTGGACAAATTTGGAGAAAGTTACACTAAATCTCATGTTTATTACCGAAATTCATCACCTATAAGACAATGAAATAAATATAGGAAAACATAATAAAATCCATATAAAACATGTCATTTAAGAACCCAATATCAAGTAAATTAATCCCAAATAATATGTAAAATATCATCCTATCACATTGTTTAGAATTCATTCAAGATGAGGTTGTTAATAGTAAATGAAGTTTACTGCTAAGTCATATACAATTGTTTTTTCAATTTTTCATCTTTGATAACTCTTTTCTTTCTTGTGGCTCCAAGAATATATAAATGACAATCTCATAAAACTTGTAGTGTTTATTATCCTTCACCTACTCCTTGGCCGCTTTTTAAATAAAAAGATTGGATACTTTAGCATTCATTATAATAAATTATTCTTGATAAGTTCATCCTAGACACACCTTATGAGTGCTTAAAAGAAAAGGACCTTGTTTAATATTTTGTTCATCAAAGTTAGAAACCTTTACTATATATTAATATATGGTTTATCCAACCAATGTTTGACCTTTTTATTGTAATCCTCAACACCCTATAACTTGATAAGATCCTTCGCTTCTCTCCATTATCAATGGACAAGTTATTAAGCTTACACCTAGTTTTATGAATGAGATTTTACTTATTCCAAATTATTTGAACTCTTATAATTTTATACTTAATGTTCACAATAATAGAGTTTTCTTTTCACTAAACAACTTAACTTAGTTTTTGATGATCCTAACTTTCTTGGTGAAATAAAACTTATAGGGATCAAAGATTTCAATGTGTTCACAAAATTCTACTTCTTTAACACTTACAAGTTACTTCCTCTTAATGATCAGATGAGTGCTCTTTAATACTATGATGGCTCACTTCTACAACCATAAGACTTTTATGAAATATATCCCATATATTAAGATCATATATCTTGCACCATCATTTGATGGTTTTACCTATAAAGCCTATAAATTCTATACTGAAGAAACTCTTTCAACCATAATCTTGAAATACAATGCCTCATTAATAATCATATATTTTGTGAGTTAAAACACAAATTGTGATAGGACTTTAGTAGGTGGTGTAAACTCTAGTACAAGACTATCACGATGATGATAATGTTGAAGAAAAGATTGTTGAGGATCTTTTGATGAGACAGAAAGTTGCCTTGGCCAATTAGAATAGGCCATGGAATCAAGTTTCACTTCACTTCAAAGGCATATTGATAAGAAATTTTAGTTGCTTAAAGAGGCCTTGGATATGAGCATAACTAAACTTGGTGATGGAATTCAACTTTCAATTTTATATAAAACTTAAATGAATAAGCTTAAAGTCATCATTTATGCAAAGATTTGGATACTTTGATGTGATTTAATTTACTTGGAACAAGTTTCAAGAAGCTTATGAGGATAGTTAAAGGATTCCAAAAGGTGTTAACATGCTTAGGAAAAAGTTAGGAAAGTATCAAAGGCAAGAGACCACCAAAAGTGCCTGACGGAAGAGCATTTTATGCTCAACCAACTTGGTAGATCAAATCAAGTTAACTAACCAAACAAAGAGCACTCCTCATCAATGAATGGTAGTTTGGTTAATAAAACTTGATTGAGCTTCAATGTTTAGGATTTAAACAATCATGTTTTTCCTATATGGAAACGATTTATCCTATAAACAACTAAAAGGATAAGGATAAGTGTAAAGGTCGTCTTTAGAAAAAAGAAACAAAAGAAACTAGAGCTATTAAATATAAATAATGCAATACGAGACTTCAAGTTGTTAAAGCATTAAATTGTTTATTTTCTAGATTGAGAAAATATTGTTTTAGTGAGTTTTATGTTTCAACGATATAACTTGTCTTGTTGTGAGCCTTAGATATGCATTAAAGAGATTTCCAAACAACCAAAGCATTGTTAATTTTATTTTGATCCTTGAAAAGAAAAAGTTTAAACTCACTTCCTTTTAACCACCAATAAGAGCAATAGTGAATTTTAAATTCTTAAGTGAGCTTAAGGAGTGAATGTAGGTCAAGGAAGATAGAACCACTATAAATCATAAGAGTTTCTCTCATCATAACTATTCAACTATTATACTAGTCTTATGATTGATATTCTATAAAACACTCTTCTCTTAACTATTCAACTATTATACTTCTCTTGTGTTATTGATATTCTACTTATTATACATATTATGCCTTGTGCATATGAGACCTAGAACTGCTAACTCAAAAAGACTAGGAATACGTAGGTATCACCTGTTTAGTGTCTCTAGTTTAATAATGCTATATATTAAGTTAACTAATTATATGAACATATTATTTTTATCATTTTCAATAATTTAAGTGTTTTTGTGTTTGCTTACAACGTATTCAATTAATTTCTATAAAGTGTTTTCAGATTGTATCACTTAATTCACCCCTCCTGTCGTAAAAACTTTTTCGACCACAATGAAATTGGAATGATTTTGCCAAATTTCTCGTGTAGTAATCTATTTAAATCGCAAAGCTCAACTTAACCTTCCCTTTGTAATCATTGACCAACATTTTTGTTTATTTTTTAATGCCTTACATCACTCATGCTTAAATATTTCACTCCACCCTCACAACACAAGTGTTTATCACAAACAATCAAAAAGGGAAGAAAAAAAAAGAGAGAGTTATGATAAAGCTAACCTTTTTATTGATCAAATCTCAAAGATGTAATAGAAAGGAACTCAAGTTTCTTCTAACTTAAAGTGCTTTACAAGAACACTGCTCAAAAGTAATCCCTGCTTGAAGCTCTTAAAAAGGACTTTCCCTTAAAGATCTCAACTCTTTTATAGATTATTGAATGTACAATGCTCTACACAAATGAACTATAAAAGATTCATTTGTATAATCTTACAAGAAATTAGGGACTAAGTTAAAGCTATCCATTTTCTCCACAAATGCTAGTAATTTAATGGGGAGATGTCATTTTTTCGATTAACTCCATTAAGTTAGCGAGGAGCTATCCATCTTAGCCCAATAACCCTGGTTTTGCATATAGATAAGTATTTGGAAGATTTCTATCCATTACCACATCATCTAACTCACGTTCCCACTATTTAACGAAATGCTCCTACTTTGTAAGGTAATGCTTCCACTTTTTTAGGCCATTACTTGCATATTCTTACCATATGTCACCACATCAACATATTTTAAATCAAATTGCCATAATGAGCCGTTTGTTTAACCTTCTAGATCCATCTTTGTGCATGGTCCATCCAAACACGTCTATGATGCAGTCTCATTGCTCAAAGACCTAAGCTAGCTAAAGTCTAAGTTATTGTATAATAAAACTCGCATGTTTACATACCTTTCAACTTCTTTATCAAAGTTAATTCCTGTACCCTCAAACTTAGCACAACTTAGTTGCTTTATCATCTTTGGTCTCTCATCCAAATCTTGTATTTCATGAAAGATTTCTGCCAATACGGACCAAATCATGTCAACACTCACCTACTCTTGAGCTTTCATCAATGATGCACATTTTTTTCTTGCTTACTTACAAGTATTTTTCCATATTCTGTCAACTCGAATGCCAAGCATGGGCTAAGGTTTGCCAACACTTGCATGATTTTGTAACGTAGATTTATAGGTCTAACAGACCATTCGTACTAGAAAAATTCGATACCCTTATAGAAATAATTTGTGAGCACTCCTTTAAATGTAGTTTCTTTGAAGACTCTTTAGTTACAGTTTGCATAGGTACATGATATATATACCATTTTCCCTCTTCATTAATTTTGTTTTTGTTTTTGTTTGGATACTCCTTCATAAGGGCAACTGTGCTCAAGATAGATAATTATTAAGGTAGACTCCTTTTGTCGAGTCTTTACCTCCTTTTCTATAATCCTTTGCGACTATGGAATTGATTTACTCCTCACTCACCTTCCATTTTGGGCATTCATAAGCAAATTATAGCCCTTCATAAATAAAATAAGTAATATGTTTTTTTGTTTATTTTTTAAACTAGTAATGAGAAGATTCACATAACTTCTCCTTGCCTTCTCCTAGACATTCTATGCTCCACCATTCTTTTTACCTTCATTAATAGTTCAAATGGTTAGTGGCATTTGAAGATCCACCAAAGCATTTGTAGTTGCTATTGTGCTAGGGAAGCCTCCCAAATTCTGCCTCTAAAGCTCCATTTGTGCCTAACCTTACAAACCCTTTATGAAGTTGAACAACTTGTCTTCATCTAACATGTTTTGCACGTCTAAAATCAAAAATATGAATTTTCTCTTATACTATCACATTGAACCTTGCTTCAATTGCTTCAATGCTTCCCTAACAAGCTATAAAGTGTTATTAAAGAGGAACTGGTCCATTAACTCCTTCATTTCTTTTAAGTGTCAATAGGAGGTCTATCTACACTAATGTCAATGGAGGTTCTTATTGTCCAACACAACTTTACATCATCTATATGCATAGTTGTGATTGACACCTTCTCTGAAATTAGATACCTTTGTCTTTGTAAAGTATTTTTACATATTCCATAAGAAAAATTTGAGCTTATTGATACTCCGTTTGCTATCAAAAAATTTGCGGCTCATGCACTTTCACTAAAGTACTTTACGACTAAACTCTCAATTCATGCCTAGACATAGCACATTTAAACTCAAACAAGTCATAACTCATCACTTTATGAGCCTTTATCTATTCCTCAATTGCTTTCCTTGTCTCTTGAAGCTCAATTGCTATAGCTTTAAAATGTTTCAACAAATTGGCTAGAGGACCAATGATCGCCTATAATCAAGCAGCAATATTGCTTTTGTCCACAGTTGTCACCAAACAAGGCTTTGATACTAGCCATCACGAGGACTTTCTTAGAAGTAACGAAATTGGAATGGTTTTACCAAAGTCCTCATATGGTAGTCAAGCTTAAGTCATAAAGCTCAACTTAACCTTCCCTTCGTGTTTGCTAATAAATAATTTCATTTGTTTTTGAACACCTAACGTTCAATTTGTATTTAAGTGTTTCACTCCACTCTCACAACACAAGTACAACAACAACAATAATAACAACAACAGCAATCCAGTAGAAATCCTATTAAGATGCAGAGTCTAGGGAGATCTAGAAGTACGCGGCCTTACTCTTAACTAGTAAAGAGGTTGTTTTCGATAGACCCACAAAAAATTAAAAAATAAAAATCAAGACTAAAATAAAAGGATAAAATAAAATAAAATATTAATGAAATTATAAAATAAAACAAAAAAAGAATAATAAAAGATACATATTAAAATAATAAAAAGTAATAATAAAAATAGACATAAAAATAGACATAAAAGATAATAATAACAATAAATTATAATTATAGTTATAAATACAATTGTACAAAGTAATAAAATAAATAATACAATAAAGTTAGAACAAGGTAAAGAATAAAAATAAAAAGATAAAATAAAAATTATAAATAAAAGATAAATATTAAAAATAATGAAAGTAAAAATAAACATAAACATAGGCAAAAACATAAACATAAACATAAACATAAAAGATATTAATAAATAGAAATAAATACCAATAAATAGAAATATAAAATAAATAATACAGTAAATATTAAAAACAAAGTAGAGAATAAAAATAAAGGATAAAATAAGTAAATAAATATACAAACAAGAAAGAAGACAAATAAATAAATAAAACAAACAAACCATTATAAGAAAACGTTTAAGTTAGTTAAGGAAAAGTTTAGGCCAAATAACTAAGAGGAAAGGATTACATATTAATATTTAGGCTAAATATGAATGTTTTTCCATAAACAATCAAATGGAGCAAATAACAGAGTTACATCTAAGCCAACCTTTTATTGATCAAATCTCAAAGACGCAATACAAAGGAACTTGTTTTCTTCCAACTTAAATAACTTCAAAAGAACCCCTTACTCGAAGCTTGCACAAAGAACCTTCTCCTAAATCTCTCAACTCTCTTACAAATGATTGAATGTACAATGTTTCACACAAATGAACTGCAAAAGAGCCTTTATATAGGCTTATAAGAACTTATGGACTAAGTAAGTCAAAACTACCCAATTTCTCAACAAACTCTACCAAAGTGGTGGGGAGATGTTACTTCTTCCACTAACTCTACTAAGTTAGTGGGGAATTATCCACTTTAAGCCATTAACTCCACTTTTACATATGGGATAAGTATTTGGAAGATGTTTAGTCATTGTCACGTCATCTGACCCACTTTCATACTACTTAAAGAAGTGCTCCCAATTTGTAAGAAAGTATTTCCACTTTCTTATAAATATATTTTAATAAATTTTGTATTGATTGGTTAATTAATTAATTAATATTTGTTAATATTAATAGATAGGTTCATATCTATATCCTCTTTATATAATGTCAAGATCATTATATATGTTTTTATAATTGAATCGAACATTGATAAGAAAATGTCCACAATTACAATAGAATAGATAAACTTTTGAATAAGTTGAATTATAGTAAATTAATTAGTTAAAAAGATACTCTGTATGCGTTACTATGTGAATTTACTTAATTTAATAGTCCATAATGGATTAATAACTATTTGGGGATGGTATTGAAGTAGTAAGAGGTAGTATTGTATTTTAGATATCATGACCAAAAAGATAGCTAACTTTTAAGGAGAATGCATGTCATAGTGTAAACTGCTCTAAGAAATTGAGTACGACTTGATGAACTTGAACATACTTGATTCTTAATGTTGCTTTGGTTTATAAATGCATCTTTCTTTGTTTGAGACTTAATGAATATTTATACAAGTATTTGCTAATTTAATTTAATTGGAAAATGATTAAAGAGATATATGACAAGTTTATGGTGTTTTATAACATAACTTAGTTGTTTTTAAAGATCAAACATCCTATAACAAATAAATTAGTTCCATCCATTTGTAAGATAAAAATTGTATTACATGATTTGAAAGAAAATTAAATTGGTGCTATTATTAACATGCAAAAACAAACAAAATGAGTAGGAAGTTTAACAAGAACAAAAATTATGAAGTTATGGCGTTAGTTTCCATGGTAGATCATAAATATAAACTAAAGTTGATGTAATGTTTCTTTCAGAGAATGTATCTAGGCAAAGATATTGCTAGTGGTCAAATTTAAATAATATATAATCTTATCAAGATTTTGTTAGAGTATGTATTTTTATCATTTTGTAAATTGCTATTAAATCCTAATTTATAGGAAAATTATCGAATACATGAAATATAAAGGACAATTTTATCTTTGCTCCTTGTCTTCTAAATGTAATTCACATATATATAGATGAGCTCCTTAATTTTTTTATTAACATTCTTTTGCATGTTTATTTTGTGATTTTATATGATTATTGACTCATATTTTTGTCTTTATGAGATGGTGACTAACTTCCGTTGTAAATGATTAGAGACTGGTATTGATGTCTATAATTATCTTTGAGGATAATATTGAATGTTATGAATTTTTATGATTTTGTTACATAATTGTTTTTATTTAAATTTTTTAATTATGATGGTATCATTTATTTGTATTAGAAAAATAATTTTTTAGAATAACATTAATGAAAGCTCTAAAAGGAGTTACAAAGGTGATGGAGCCTTCGTATATAAAGATGATTCCACTTAGTACAATGATTGAGCCAAATTTATACTATAAATTGGCCCTACTTTCTTAAATATTTATGCACTTGTTGTCTCCTAATTCATGATTTTTGTGCTTAATTTGGTCCTTCATATCGAGTTTTTACAAATTG
>JAOTAX010000197.1:30258345-30272407 GCA_025629825.1 Erythroxylum guanchezii
ATTATGATGCAAATTGTGTGTTATGCTTGGAAGATAAATTACATCAAATGTGTTTAATGTGATGATGTATTGAATTAAGAGTTGTGAATGTTGATCTTACATCGTTGGATTAAGATAAGATGAATATGCTTATATGAATAAATGCACATATGTTTGATTGTGTGACTCATCGCCAATGGCTATAAATATATTAGCCACTGAGCTTTGTAGCTCAACCCAATATTTTTCCCACTCCTTAGGTGCAGATCGAGAAGATCAGTGATCTTTGTAAGGCATTTAGACAAATTCTGAGAGAGTTAGTTTTTGTACTAAGTTAGTGGTTAGACTTTTGCATAGCTTTATAAGCATATTGAACATTGAGCATCCAAGGTATTATGTAATTTGTGTTAAAACTTTGATGAAATGTCGATATGTAATTAAAGCTATGTATGAAAGATATGTATGAATTTCATTTTGATCGAGAAATGAATTGAGGACTGAAGAAGTTCCCTTGTGTATGTGCTTATTTTATCTTCTAGTGTACAATTCATATTTCAAGTTTTCATAGGGGTAAAAATGGTGTACTGACTTCAGGGGAAAAACTGGGTTAAATTAGGCTATATTAAACAAAGTAGTCTTCTAGAACATTGTAGTTTATCCTCTTAGCTTTCCAACGGTATAAAGTATGTAAATTTTCGGTATCGAAGTTGAGAGATATGAGCAGTATAAATGATGATGCTGCATAGGAGGTATGAACATGATAGCTATGGTGAATGATGAGAGTTTGTGTATTTTATGAGTTATTTGAGCTGAGATTTGGGAGTTTAATGCATTCAAGTTGGTAATTGAATGTTTGAGGAGTGTTATTGCAATAGAAGAAGTGAATTTGGAGAGATTAAGAGTGAATATGGTGTTAGAAAGGATGTTGGAAGCATTGGAGAGGCATTGGAGGAGTTTGGGGAACCCCAATGTCCATTTAACGGACATTAAATGGACCTTCTCGAGTGAAAAAGGGCCCCTAGCTTCACCAATGTCCGTTAAACAGACCTTCTCGAGTGAAAAATGACTCCCAAGCCCGACAATGTTTGTTAAACGGATATTCACAGGATAGTTACAGTAAATCGCAATTTTGACCCTTTTAGAGGAAGAATCTCGCTCGAGTTCTTCATGAAAGTTTTAAATATCGAAGTCCTCTTTCTAATCGTCTAAAAATGAAATCAATCCAACATCTGTAGCAAAAGTTATGTCAACTGCGCCAAGATATATACAATACGAGTAAGTACATAAACATGTTGGATTCTTTTGGCTATAACTTCTTCGTCCGACCTCCAAATTAAGTGATTCTTGAAGCAATGGATTCCTAACATGTTTTTCTACCTTTCCTCAAAAATTGATAGCTTTTGGTGTTGAATTCAAAAAGCTTGACAGAAAGGAAGTGAGGGTTCATAACCCTACAAGGAAACCTGCTTACGCTTTTCGACTCCGGATTGGATAGTTGGGCTCTAGGAACGGGATCCAACACCTTGGTTGGGCTTCGAAAACGGGGCTCAATACTATCGAAGTGAGGGATTACATGGTATGGAGAGAATCACTCTAACCTTTATAATTTGATTCTCTAAACTAAAATTGTGTTCTTATTTTTTTAACATTTTGAAGTGTGTTTGCAAGCCTTTAAATTGTGAATTTTTGCAATTTTAATCTCTCATTATTTGATTTACTCAAACAAAAGTCAATTTGAATGACAAAGTGACTAAACAATCCTCCAGGGAACAATACATTGCTATATTATTTTATACAAACCGTATAATTGCGATATAGCAAATTTAATTAATTTTAAAACTTTGAGCTAAACATAAAGTAGTTATCATTATTCAAAGTCCAAGTCATTATATAATACAACTCATGTGCTTACATACCTTTCGACCTCCTTGTCAAAGTTACGTGCCTTCTGGCACACGTGGACTTAACATGACTTAGTTGCATTATCATCTTTTGATCTCGCATCCGAATCTTGCATCTTTTTGAAGATTTTTGCCAATGCACACCAATGCGGATCAACACTCACCTACTCTAGAACTTTCATCGATAATGTCCATTTTTCTTACCTACTTATAAGTCTTTGCTTTGTTCCATCAACTTGAGCGTCAAGCATCAACCAAAGCCCGTCAGTATTTACATCATTCCATAATTTGGACTTAGGGGTCTACCTGAGGGATTGGCAGGGAAATACATAATGGTAGGAGAATGGATAGAGGACGCTAAAACGGAAAATCAGTTGAAATTAAAGGATCTAAAGAACATAAAGGAAGAACCAAGACTAGTGATAGTAGGATACTGGTTAAGGATTTTTCTTCCTAATTTTTTTTTCAAGTGTCGACATGGATCTTCATGACAATAAAAAAGAAAAAACAAATTGATTTTTTGAAGGCATTTTGCGTTTGGTGGAACAAGATGCAATTAGTGCTTAGTGCTTAACTTGACTTGTTGATGCTTTTGTGACAGCATATTTGCAAGGTGTATTTCTTGTGTTCTATGTTGTTTTGTTGTTTCTACTCGATAAGCTTGACAATGAAGTATTTGAGATGACAGTTTCCTTCCATTTCATGATCACTTTAGACACATCAATCTTTAGAGAAATTATTTTATCTTTGAAGCTATCGTGATGCAAAAGAATAATGCAGGTCCCATGTTTGTGATTTTCTTAGTCGACATCTTTCAAGATGTGTCCTTAGGCATTTGGATTGTCTATTCAACGTGTTATCAACTAGCAGACAAGAAAATTTGGCAGCATTTCAATTTTCAGTGATGTATAGAAAAATTGAAATGGCACTGAACTATTCAGTAGAACTATTAACAGATTAGAAAAGATTTGAGGAGAAGATGACAAATTCATGATTTCCATGACTAAGCAGACGTTATCATAGGGGAGGCTATTGAATATCATCATTGAGAATAGAAGAAAACAAGATGGATTGAGACATCACATCACTTCTTCAAAACCGTGGAAAAGCTTAAGCATCGAGGAAGCATCAAAATAAAATACCAAATCGCCCTTATGTATGCAGCCGTTTAAAATTTAAAATTAGAGCTTTATCTCTCGCAAAGAATCTACTCAGTTCGAGCAAGAATTAATCTAAATATAAATGGCAGTATTTTTCCATAATCGGAACCCTCCTAAAATATCTCGTAAGCAACCAAAAATAAAAAATAAAAGACCAAAGGGCTCTCCACGAATTGATTTTTTTGAAAAGTGCGTTGGTAAAAGAACCCTGAGAAAATATGTCCTTTAGGAGGAGATTCTTTGATTTTATATATATATATATATAGAAGATAAGTATTGTAAAAGATGAATCTGAAGACTATATGAATGAAACATTACAACCCCGTATGGTTAAATTGGTATAGGTGAAAGGATACGTTTGTGCAAACATGATGGATTAGAACATAAGAATGAAACATTACAACCCCTTATGCTTAAATTGGCATAGGTGAAAGGGTACGTCTGTACAAACATGATGGATTAGTATAAACTAGGAAGAAAGTTAACACGTGCCGTTCACTCATGAACGTAGTTATCTCTCTGCCTTAATCGGCGCCAAATTCACCATAGCTATAAATTCTTGTACTTGCGAGTTAATTCAAGTGAAATCACAGTTTAATGTTATTATTTTGTTCCAGAGCAGGATGAATAACTATTGCTAGATTGGTGTGCTATTGGATACTTTAGACAAAATGATTGATAAAGCTACATTACGTGGTAGACGAGTCACTTCATTGACACTCCTTTTGAATCTTTTCCTATTCTTTCAGTCGTGCACCTTTTTGCTAGTTGCCATCTCAGCTACTTCATAACAACCATTAAAGGATGTTTGATGATGCTGTAGCAAGAGAGAAGCTTAATATACTGATTTATGTGCTTTAAAAAGACAAAAAAAATAAAGAGTTGAAATTTGACAGTTAATGCTAATTGCTTATTTCATGCAACGTAATTGAACAAAACAAATGGGTTGTTGTCCAGACAAGAGAACAAAATCTGACAAGAAAATGTAATGTGAACTTGTATAAACGTCAAATTTTGTGTGTTTTTCTTAGACCCATCTCTTGGCTTACACGATGGAAACAAAAAAAAAAAGAACTTTAAGATATTTACCAATTGCATTTCATAAAAAAGTAACCACCAACCAGTCTTAGAACAAACAACAGAATACTGGTCTTTTTTAATGCGCCATGACTTTATTTGCATTTTTGTCATTGTTCAAACATATCACGTTTCACGTGCTTTTAAAATAAAACAAGTTGCAATATTGTATGAATGCCACTTGTTTTTGTTGAAATGGAAAGAGATCTGGTAAAAGTAAATGTTTCATAATTGGCGACGACTCATTTAGTTAGGAACTACATAGAGAGACGCAATCCAAGCAAACAAATAGTAATAAAAGCAGCGAATGGACATCGAAAATGGCTTTCCCTCCAGATATTTTACGGCTTTTAAGTTCCATGCGTGGCCGACGTGAATTTGTCCTCGGCTGGTGAAATGCTGCAATTTTCTGCTTCCTACTTTCCTGCCCTTTACCTTTCTCATCCTCTTAGATTTTGTGCTTCTGCCTAGACAACGAAAAATGTTGCTGTCGTACTCGAAAGGAGGCAATCCTTGGCCTTGGGAAATATCAACATGCTGATCGTTGAAGCTGATCATTTAGCTCTTGCCAACCCCAGTGATTCTCTTCGATAGTTGCGTTTCATCAAATCCTTCGAGTTGCTTAAATACGCGTTTAACTATCTCTCAGAAAAGTTCACCTGTCAGGTATTGTTAGATGCAGAGGTTGCGAGCTAAATCAATGGAAAAAACTTCACAATGTTGAACAAACTATTTTTGTTTCGCTACCCCTACGTGGATGGATGCTTTATGCCATATTGAATAGCTAAGATCTATATAGAATCATCCACGATGCATAACTTTACAACTCAGGCAGTGATATACTAACCTCCAAAATGACAGCCAATGATGTTTTATGTAAAGTTGTATCCTCAACATTTCCAAGAAAATCTTTGAAGTGCTTGCATAATCCTCGTAGTTGACGCATCAGATAATCCATTGTGCTGCAACGGACATAATATCATCCTTAGAGAGTCATGCCTTGATATCACTAAGTACTAGTTCCACATTCATGTTAGAGCATATAAATAAGATATATTCCTGCAAGGAATCTAAAGTAAGATTCTTTTGGCATTCAATATGAATTCCTGAGATTGTACCTTGGATCTGACCGTCAGGGACAGGATTCCATCAGTGGTTGATGACTGAACCGAGTAAGAATCCAAATGGAGATGGCTTATAGCATCCACGATTTCAAGCAATATGCCCTCTCTCCAAGGACACTTGATCTCAATTAGAACTTCCTTGTCTCTTGCAAAGACATTTATACTATCTGCCAAACCATCTTTTGATATGTTATCCACTTCATCAATGTCACAAGCCTTCCTCTTGCGAAATAATGGCTTCTTGCCATTACTTATTGTATTGCTCCCATAGTTATCAGATGTCCTCTCGGCAGCATCTTGGGGTTTCCTCTTTGTCATTGTCTCCAATTCTTTAAATTCCTTGCATGATTCCAACTCCTCAACCTTCCTCTCTAGCTCCTGAATGTAGTCTATTGTGTCATCAAGTATGGATACTTTATCATCCTGCACAAACAAAAGAATGATTTAGTGTACGGCTTTCCAGTTTGTCACCTCATTACAATTGAAATCAAAGTATTAATTACCTTTTTAACTGAAGGAACAACTGATTTGAGAACCATAAACCTTTCATTCAACTTTTCTCGTCTTTTCCTCTTTGATAACATATTGCTCACTCCAAATTCTTCAGCCTCTGGTTTTGACACCCCGACCTTGATGCTTTTCTGATCTGGGAACTGCATATAATCAACATGCATAAACGGAACTTCAAAAAGAATCTTCTTCAACAACCTTTGTGGAGTATCAACTTTATGCTTCATTGAATCTGTGGATCCTATTCTTTTCCAACCAACAAAGCTAGACCCCTTATGACAAGTTCCGAAATGCAGTCCAAGTATTAATGGATGGGAGGTCCTTAAGAGAGATGATAAAACACTTTGATAATGTAGATCATCACTCTGAAGGTCCAATAAAGTCAATCTCTTGTGATTGTATTCTTGAACATCTTGCACACTTCTGTTGTTTGCCTTCTCACTATTAAGAACTGGAATAACCTTTACAGGATCAAGAATGGTCTGAGATATGCAGTCACTGGAATTCATTGAATTGACATAGTTACTCAAGTCATCATCTATGAACTGCCAACTTTGTACTTGAGAAGCTGCTCCATTGAATCCATCAACCATAAATGAATCATCCGGAGGTTGATTACGTGAGTTGTTGTCGGGAGAAGCTAAGTCAAGGTCTTGGCATGCCTCAATTATGTTTATTTTAGTTTCAAGAATCTCCTGATCACAAGCATTAAAAGCAAGCTCGTGCTGGTCACTTCTTGTACCTGATTTCTTGGCAGTTATCGGGCATGTAATTTCCAAGAATGAAGTTTTTAAATGCCGAATGAGAGTTGGATCCTCTGAAACCTTTAGAAACAAATGATAAAAAAGCTACATGTCTTAAACTGGCATCCACAAGATATTATACTCCTAGTAGTAATCTGATGATAGAAGAATTACCAGCTCAGTCACACCCAACTCAACCACGCCTCTAGCAAATGGAAAACATACCACAGTCTGACAATTCAAATAACAAATTCTACCATCAGTACTGTGCTGCATACTACAATCACCACCATTTATGCTAGATGAGCATTTCCCATGAGAAAAAGGGAGCACATAAATGTCTGCAAGACAAGAGTTCAGTAGAAGTTGATAGGATAATTTACCTGAATAGAAGCACTCTGAGGATGACCGTTGACAAAAGTGCATTCATCGACCCAAAAACAAAGAAACAAAGGATTTTGAGCTTCCTCCCCATCTTGAGAAACATATCTTTGAATCTTTTTTTTTTTTTCCTTCTATCTGAAATGAACTGAAACCTATGAATCAAACGAAGCAACTTACCTTAGCTAGCAAAGATCGACTAAAAATCTTGCTGTCAGCAAAATGAGCGTTGCATAACCAAATTGGCTGACTATTCGATAGGCTTCTCCCTGGCAATCTATGAATGATTAAGAGAAAGAATTATGAAAATGGATCAAATAATAAACAAATTACAGAAAGTAAAAAATGGCAAGGAATTTTTCTTACCCTTGGCCAACATTGAACATAAAGGACATGCAGACCAAGTAGTACCACTCGGTATCAGTGAGATCTTCAGGGGATAATGATGCTGAAGGTCTCCTAGCTTGTGAGCTGGCCTCACCAGCATAAAGGGACTCATAGAGTTCTCGCAATTGTTCGCTTCTCTGCAAGCTTAACTGATCTGCATTTAGCTCTATGGATTGAACTGTTTTTCTAGTTCTTATGTCCCCATTGTAGTATCCGTCACCCCATTCCAACACCCTACAAATCCAAACAAGAAGCTTAAGTGCTTATATACAGATAAAATGCTTGTCAATAAATTGAACATGTCACCCATCACTCCCCCCTTTAGAGGTAGATCAAAAGAAATGCTGGACAGGGAAGTAAGGTGGGGAGTCAGATTTGCTATCAGAGAATTAGAACTGTAGCTGCAAGCTCACCCTGTATGCCGTTAATGTTCAGGACACAATGGATCCACATGTAACGCAACAAAAAGACACTACTGGCCATATTTAACAATGACTTGTTAAACTTGGAAAATTGTTTGAGAAAGGAATAGATCCCCTGGAGCATTATTTTTACCAATGAAGCTGAATATGTAAACTGCATGACACAATCGTTTTCAAGGAAAAATTCTGCGATAAAACCATATTTTTTGCACCGTATAAAAGATCAATTACACTCTTCCTACAAAGGTACACCTATTTTTTCTTATCCCCAGCACGTGGGCGAGTTCAGAAATCCCAAACAGATTCCGAGAAATTTCTTCTGCCGCCCGCAGAATCACAGAGAAAGAAGAATGCATATTCTACCTCAAGGAGTTCTTATCAGAGCCAATTTCAAGATAAATTTAGAACGGACACAGCAACTGTGATAGAAATAGTCAGAAGTGAAAGGGTTAGTACCCTGGTTGTCCAGAAGAAATGGACCAGAAGATTGCATAGCTCCATTGTATGCTCCTCACAGCAAGAGCAAGCTGTCTCTTGAGGTTCTGTGGCAGCCTTTCTTGGTTCCAAGAAGCCATAAGTTTTCTGCAAGCTCTATAAAACTGGATTCTTTCTCTAAAAACTTTTCTGCATTTACCAACACCAGAAACTTCTGGTGATGGAAATTTCAGTATTTAAAAGATCACCTCTCCAGATATTTTCTCCAGAAAGAAAAGGCCTTTATGCTTATGGAATGTTACAAAAACTGTGGCTCAAAAATATTGTTGCTAAAAAAGGTTGAAGTTTACAACACCTAAACCCAAGACGATACCTTTTGGGCGGTAATGAAAGTTAAAGGTCATGAAAGGAGCTCACACTCTATGAGACATGGAAGAGTGGTTGGTAACCTCCTCTATGCTTTATGAAGAAGAGAACCGGGTGTCCCCATTCTTTCTGCTTTCACATTAAACACGGGTACTAGGTTAACACTAAACCTGCATATCGTTCACAAATAAGTTAATAAAGATAGGGTCATTAATGGTGGACATCAACACTATAAATGCCACGCACCTTTATATTCCATATCTTTTCTTGTTTCGGAGCACCTTAATACTAAAAGAAGCAGCATAAGAGAACACTTAAGATCCGAACTTGAATGGCCCAGAAAACTGAGACACTCGGACCTACACAAATGTCAAAGGGAACTTCATTCCTGGAAGTAAGAATAATTATTTTCACCACGCAAGAAGAAGAAGAAGAAGAAGCGCTCAAAGAACTCAGTAGTAGTCTTTAATGGCCAGCAAAGAGAGAGAGATTTGAAAGAAAAGAACTTGAAATCTGGACAGATGCCAACAGTAATATCATTTAAATAGAATATTATGGGAAGTGGTTTTAGGTTATGGGAGATTTAACACAAAAGCAGTAGAATGGAATGGAAGTGGCCTTATGACCATGGTAAAACGCAGGGAGAGAGAGTGAAAAGGAGCATAAACAGCGGGCACGTGAAAAATTGGCAGCAGTGGAGAGCTATGTTAATATCCCTCCCACGTGCTTTACATCAGTGATGCCAAGAATAATTATTGTGTCCATTATGATTCAATGAACCCTCTCTGTTATGCATTTCAACAATGGGAGAGAACAGAAGCAAGCAATAAGCAATCTTGTAATTTAGATTAACAGCAGCTGGCTGGCATTCAAGCATTTCTAAGTTGTACGACCATTTACAATTATAGTTTAAATTTAGATGGTTTGGTTGGTTAACAGTAATTTAATGCGGCCTGAATAAATTGTTAGTTAATTATACACAAATTATTTGCATGACAAATTTAGTAAGGGTAAGGGAGTTGAGATAGGAAAGAGGGGTCTTTTACCAGAAAGAGGCTGCATTGAAGGTTGGTTGGTTGGTTTTGCCACAATAATTGAATAGACCATTTACAGGTTACAGGTGCCAGTAGACAAATCAAAGGGTCAACTTCTTGTCTTGCTTTAGAGCATGTGTGCTTCGGTCTACAATACGAGATGTCTTCAATCACTGTCCTTGTCTTCACATATTACAGTCTTGGCTAAGCCTAAGCTTTATTTGAATTAAAATTCAAAATATATCATCACTAAATGGAATTCTTTTTATTTCCAATTTCATCTATAAACAGTACTCTGGTGACCATCCTCGAATTTGGGAATATGAATAAAGAAAGTTATCTGCAATTGGGGTTTGAGCATGCAGATAAGCCTATATACCTCTCTAATATTCATTTCCTATCACGATAATTCTCAAGGCTTGAGTGCTAGTCTTAACTATTTAAAATAAACAACTTATTACTAATTCTACGGGAAGTTTATTGTTTGAGGCCAATCATTTCTTCCCAGAGATATACTTCCAGTAAGCAATCCTAATTTTATATTCATTGATGCAACTAACATTTCAGCAACCTTGAATTGATTGCCATACAGAAAAACAACTTGTAATCAAGCAACTAATGCTAATGCTGGGAAATTAGCTGACCTACAAGTCCAGAAAGCAGTAGTATAAACTTTAATATGAGTCATATCTACCACACATCGTAACGCATTTCATAGAGATCATGCGTTTGTTCTAATACACGATTACCTTATAACGATTCTAGAAAAGGAGATGTACAGCCATGTAATTCACCGAGGTGGGGAATGTGAAGGGTCGCTTTCTAATCTGAGCCAGATTAGGACGAACCCTAGTAGAGCTGACATTTAGGTCCAACGAGCCGTATGGAAAGTGCAATTCTGTCTATGATCCAAGTATCGTACTGTATTTGTTTGATGTCTCGAGAATCACGTTGCAGAGATTGATTGCCTCGATGTGGTAACTCTCGTTCCCGGCTGCTCGCAGAACTTTCATCCATATCTTGCTCTTATTCGAGATATCCACGAACTCATGGCCCAGCCATGGAGTTGCACAATTCAACATGTTCTTTGCGAGAGTAACCAATGTGCGAACTTTTTAGTTAAACTTGGCTCATCACAGCCATCTCGGTGGTCCTTTTGGTCTATCTCGCCTCTAGGGATCGACTTGAGACTCGAGGTCAACTCTCAAGCTGTAGTGTTTTTGTGGAGTTAATCTTGCCTACTCCGCCCCATTCGTAAAAAAAAAATCGATATTGTTCATATTTTACTCTTATTTTTAAGGCCAAGTATGAAATCAAATAAATAATATGAATAACCTATAGTAATTGAAATTGTTTAATTGTGGGGAATTTATTTTTTCATCCTAAAATATTATTTATTTTTTCTCTCGAGTAAATGATTGTGTTGATTAATCACATTAAGTTCAATAGCGACACACACTAGAAAATGTGCTTTTAATCTTCTGAGAACCAAAAACTACCATAAGGAGCAAGAAGTATGTGAAGCAAAAGAAAAAAATGAGAGAGTTTCTCATTCAAATGCAAATCACATGAATCATGCCCCCAACCACAATTATCTTCTGCGGGGACGAACCAAAACTGAAGTCCCACCTACTTGCATAATTTAAGCAACCTCGTTAGTCTTATGTTCACATATACGCATAATAAACTCAAACAAGTACTGGGCTTGTGTATCAACTCATATTTTAGTTCTAGCTCTTATATTTCTTTCACACCCTTATTCTTCTAAATATTAGTTCTTATTTCATAGTTAAGAAATTTTCATATTTCACTTTTATCTTTCTATAAAAGTAAATAATTGCTCATTTCTCTCCCATACAATTACTTTAATATTTATAGTTTATATTTTAAAGAATATAGGTTTTGGAAATATGAACGAAATTACTAAAACTGTCGGATTATGTAGCAGTATCTAGAAGATTGTATAATAATCATATGAATCCCTAATTTTTAGAGGTTATAATAAGATACAGATTTTCATGTATCTTAGGGAATCTGCTGTATATTTAGTATAGACAATTGTATATATATACTATGGCTGTAACCTACTGATTATGAGAATGAAATTATTCTTCTCTGCTATTATTAGAAGCTAAGCACGAAGAAGATGATTGCATGTGCTAGTCAGAGAGACAGTCTCTATTTTCTAGAAAAACAACACAGCAAACCAAAAATTGAAAAATCCTTATCTACATCTTTTTTTTTTCAGAATTTGTCATGTCAAACCAAGATAAAATTTGGCTTCATCATCATCGTTTAATTCACCCATTTTTAGAATTCTAAAGTTGATGTTTCCTTCATTATTTAGAGGTCTTACATCTGAAATTTTTCATTGTGATGATTGTAACTTGCAAAGCATAAACGTGTTTCCTTTCCAATATGCAACAATAAAACCTTTGTTCCTTTTTCTCTCATTCATAGTGACATTTGGGGACCTTCTACCATCCCAAATGTTTCGGGTGCTAGGTAGTTTGTTTTATTTATTAATGATTATACCCGAGTCACATGGTTTTATCTCTTGAAAAATAAATTTGATGTTAGTACTATTTTTCTTAGTTTCTACAACATGATCCATACTCAGTTTGATGTCAAAATTAAGAGATTTCGCTCAGATAATGCCAAGGACTATTTCAATCAAACCCTTTTGTCATTTTTCCAGAAAACAAGAATTATTCAGGAGTCATCATGTGTTACTACCCCACAACAAAACGGGGTAACTGAGAGAAAAAATGGGCATCTCCTAGCGATCACTAAAGCTTTGTTGTTTCATAAAAATGTTCCAAAACAATACTGAGGTGAAGCAGTATTAACTACTGGCCATCTTATTAACACACTTCCAACACGGGTTTTTGGATTCAAAAGTTCAATTGACATTCTTACAAAATTTTTCCCAAATTTTTCTATGTCAAACAATCGGATACCTCGAATCTTTGGTTGTGTTGTATTTGTTCATATCCATTCTCATAATAGGAGAAAATTAGATCCACGAGCTCTTAGATGCATTTTTATTAGTTATTCCTCTACACAAAAAGGTTACAAATATTTTCATCCACCTTCTAAAAAATTCCTTATCTCAGCTGATGTCATTTTTGTTGAGCATGAATCTTTTTTTCAGCATACCTATCTTCAAAAGGAGATCTTGAGTGAAGATAAAGCAAAGGATATGTTTCTTCTAGATCCTAGTTTTGATCAATCTTAACCCACAGTGCCTAAATCCACATCTTCATCAATTGACAAAAGCCAACCATAGTTATTGACAAGCAGCCATTGCAAGTCTATTCTAGGAGGAAGGGACCAGTCTCTCGACCAGCACAAGTTCAGTCTCCCATTCGTGCTACTGCTTAATTTCCAACTGATAATTTCACACCATATGGTGAACCAAGAGTTGAGTCAGTTGAACCAGCAGAAGAACCGAAAAAAAAAAGTACTGAGGACCTACCAATTGCACTTAGGAAAGGAACAAGAACCTACACAAAACACCCACTGTCTTCTTTCATGTCTTATTAGAATCTATCTCAAAAACATAGAACCTTCCTAACTGTTAGAATATATTTTATATATTCCTTATTTAGTTTTGGAATTTTAAATTGGACATATAAGTGGTGGAGTTTGTGTTTTATTAAAAGTCCAAATAGTTAATGTGATATTTTGTTTTGGTTATTGGACTTATATATCTACGTAGACAAGATGGACATTTTCTGGTAAGTTCACGTTATACAACAATTGCCCACTTATTTGATTAAGAAAAGAAGTCTACTACTACACGTCATGAAGAAAACCTAGAGGTGAGTTTGTGACAAAAATATGAAGGCGGCGTATTGTTGATGTTGCGGGTGTGATGTGTGAAAGAAAAATAAAAGAAAAGAAGTTGGCTGCACAATTGGGTTTTTTTTTCTATTCTTTTTTTGTTTAACACAAGGTTGAAGTAGCTCACGAAAAACTCCAGAATGTGTGAAGCTCACTTGCTTGATTTATGATAGAAGTTTATTAAAAATATGCAAATGGAGTAGAAACGATGGGCAATGTGTGCAGCAACGTGATACGTGCGTGAGTTTCTAAGGGAGGAGTTTTTTTGTGTGTCTGAAGGAAAATTCTAGATGTTGTTAAATTGAATATTATCTTCGGTGATGTGGGGATTGGTTATTACTTGAAGCAATACCGTGACTTATTTTTGTGAAGAAAGAATCAACTATGGAGAAGGTTTTCAGCTGAGTTATTTTTTAGAAGACAAATTCACAGGGAAGTCTTCTTTGTCTCAAATATTTTTGTTATTTAATTTTCAGTTAATTAAACACTTGAGCCATTTTATTTAATATTGTCTTTGAGTGAAAGTAATTAGACAAATCCTCTGTTGAGGTTAGTATGAGGCGATCGTACTATTGAGTTGATTGAGAAAATCCTCTATTGAGGTTAGTACGAGGCAATCATACTATTGGGTGTGAAATTCTTTCACGGGAAGTGAGGTTGAGTGATAGTGTCAAGGGTTGAGTGGTGTCGGCTCAGT
>JAOTAX010000197.1:30293894-30305915 GCA_025629825.1 Erythroxylum guanchezii
TTAAAAAATAAAATATTTTTATTAATACTTTATTAATAAATATTATATAAAATATTAAAATAAATTTAAATAAAATATTTTATTAGTTATTAAAATAAAATATTTTATTTTTAAGTTTTATTTAATTTATAATTATTATTAGTAATAAAATATTTATTATTATTTAAAAACTTTGAAAAAAAAGGGGGGGGGGGGAAGAGAGGTAGGAGAGAGAGAGGGAAATTTTGAAAAATTTTGAAAATTTTTCAAAAAAGTTCCCCATTTTTTTAAAATTTCCAGTACCGATTGGTACTTGACTGGTATTTTGAATACCGGCCTGTACCGCCAAAATTAGCAGGTACCGACCGGTATTTTTTACCGGTACCATTTATACTCGTACCGGTACTAGTTTCCGGCCGGAACGGTACTGCACTGGCCCATACTGGTTGGTACAGTACGAAATTCGAAATACTGCTCCAAAGTTTATAAAAACTTTTCCAATTTGAACTTGATTTCATAAGTCTACGCGAATTCAAATTTTTTAAAGAAAAACCTCTTATTAATGTTTTAAAAACCGTACAAAAAAATTAATCCAATAAAACAAAAACTTGAAGGTTTAAAATGTTCAACTGATATTAGATCGTCATAAAATATGTTAAAAATTAAATAAAATTAAAGAATTTAGAATATGATTGAAATATATTGTCGTTTTTACTTGAAGAATTTAAAGTTTAATTAAAAATTATTAAATAAAAATTAACTGATTTTTTTGTTTATAAAAACTTATTAATTTAACAAAATTGACTAATTAATTAATAAATTTATCATTTTTTAACCATAAGAGTTATTAAAATAAATCGAACCGTAAATTTAAAAATTGAGCTGAAAAGTTAGACGGTCAAAGTTTTTACGGTTAAACTGATCATACTGGTTAAGTTTTTTAATCATTACTTCTTATACATATTCCATTAGTAATTAAAATTTATTTAAAATTAATATTCATGTAATCTTTCAGGTTTAATGACCCCTCTAATTTTATTTTTAAAAATTTATAGCAATCTCTTTTAATAAATTCTCACATTAAAAAGTTCCTAGAGAAAAAGATAGGAACTTTACAAGTGATTTAAAAAAATTAATAAATTCTTAACCTTTAAAATTATCAAAAAATATTATTATAGTTTACGTTAAATTTTTTTTTATTATTTTCTATTTAAAAAATTGCAAAGAATCTTACCTCACAAAAATTGAACACTTGAACCCATTATTTTTGGTTAAAATGTCATCCCATCTATCTTATTACTTTGATCTAGACCTTAAGTACATGACTCATATGGACCTAACTTACCCAAAACAAGTTTCTTTCGTTGAACAGTACTGAGAATTAGAAAGTGAACATCTAAAACTTTTCTGCCCTTGGAACTACTCCAACAAACCCTCTTCAACCTCATGGGAAGCTATGACGAATGAATTATGATTGTGAAATGCATGCGCCCACAAATTTCTTCGAAAGGAATTAAGAACTGCTGCACAGCCACAGATGGCCGCCTAGCTTGATAATATTCACTGTAGGAACTGATAAAGCATCTATCTGACCGAAGATTAAAGGAAGTAAAAGAATGCAGCTGACTTGTTTCGTCATGAACACTGAATGGCCTTGCAAAATTCTAGAGAAGGATATGGACTTCTAGGGCTACAAATTAGATAACAAGCCATAACACTTCTTATGTGGTTTCTCTAAATGTTAATGATGAAAGTAAATGTGTCGGCCTTCACACTTCAGCATGCATGAGCAGAGGATGAGTTTGTGCTCAATCTGCAGGAACTCCGTGAAGGTTTTTCCAGCCATAACTAAGATAAACCTTGGAAATTATATGCGTTTTGGTAAAACAAGGCCCACCATTATGTTTGCTTAATTGTGGAAATAATGTGTTTATACGAACAATATTAATACAATATCATCTTCAACTCTTGAAAGATAGGGGCATTTATTTGCTATCTGACCTTTTTGTATGAATCAGTAACCAATTTCTCACATGCCACAGAATTCAGAACAGGTCTCTTATTCACATTAGAAGGCTACGCCAGGAACTGAAAACTAACGGCCCTAACACTAGCCTCCTAGAAACCCAAAGAGCCAAGATTTTCTGACGATGACAAATAGGCAGGACGGTACCTATCGCAGAGGAAGACCACTTGATGACTAAAAGCAGGTTTTGAACACATTACACACCCACATCCCCCGCTTCTCTGCCATAATACAGTAATAATTCCCTTTTGTTCATGATTAAAGAGTCAATATATATTGACAAACTAGTGAAACCTTCCGTCAGTTGAACCTACAAGATTGGTTGAGTATATACATACATTTTAGAATTATACACGAATGTTTCCCAAGCATCCCCTCCAACTAAAACTACTGCATTAGGTAAATAGAAGAAATAAAATATGGGTAAGAAGAGTTCTAAAGAATTACAAGCTAGCTTCAGTACCCATTCAACAACGTCCAGAGTTAGTGCCATCGTTTTTGGGACTTTGTGGCAGAGGAATTAGCAGCAGAAGTTCTCCTAGAAGCTGATACACCTTTCCAGGAAAGGAAAAGGAACAAAAATGAAGGTTACAGAATATTTATTGACAGGAACATGAATATAAATAAAAGTAAAATAGCAGACAAACAGTTTTTATCAAATTGGAGTTCAATGTATAAATGATTCAGAGAGGAGATGACAAATCTGTAAGCTCGAAGTTTGACCAACATACTTGATGAAACCTTTGGAGTGGAGCTTCTTGAAAATGATAAGCGCGATAACCTCAATTGTGTCAATCCTTGTTGTGGGGGCTTTGGAAGTTTCGATGCAAAACTTGGACTGTTTAAATGACAAAGCATTTTGTGATGCATTAGATTTGCTTAAACTGTGATTTGATAGAAGTAATGTCAACAGTGTGGCTTAACAAGAATCGGGGTCAAAATTAAGGGCAACAAATGGGAAAAAATTTACAATTCAATCAATCTGCAGCATTGTCACAAATCAATCCTCATTTTGCAAACTTAAATGAAATAGAAGGTACATTAGGAAGTTAGTTAAGTGTTTAAGAAACAAAAAGAAACTTCTGAAATAATTAGGGGATTTAGCAGTACTTACTTCTCTAGCTTCTCAACCTTATCTTGTTTTGCAGCTTCAGTTGAACTCAAAGATTCGGGATGTTTTGAAACTTGGTTTGAATTCAATGATTTAGCATGTTTTGCACCTTCAGCTGGTTTTCTACATTCTGGGAAAAGAGTAAATTCCACAGCACTGCCCAATGAACCATCAGTTTCAGTTCCCATTGAAAGACCACTATCAGAAATGTCACTTAATCTCTCATCAGAATCCACATTTCCAAAGCCAATAAGTTCAATATCATCTTTACAACTCTGGCCTATATCTGTTCCAGAAGGCTTGGATTCAGGTACACATTCCTCTTGTTGCCTCAATTCAACCATTGACTTGGATTGCAGCAGCCGTTCCTTTGGACGCCTGAAGCCATCCATAGACCGCGTGGAATCAAATTCAGAACGTCTTTCGCTGCAATCTGATCTGTTATCCATTTCAGAAACAACCTTCTCAAAAGTTCCCGAGTCTTTTCGTTTAGGTAGCCTAGGACTTTGTCTTGGAGTTGCCGCTGAATGTCGTATTGGAGATATGGATTCACACCTAAGTGAGTTCCCATACTTCACACCATTGGCAGAAATCCTAAGCTGATGCAATCTCTCAATCTCTTCATCTTTCTTAGCAATGGTATCCTTGAGGTAAGAAACCTGTAAAATTTTCATCAATGAGAATATCATAAAACAGATGTCATTTGCATCTTCAAATAAAACATAAAACTGCTTTCAATGTCAACTAATTTTTACTACCAGAATCTGTTGCAACTTTAGTCCTCAAAACTGAGGACACAATGAACAGAGTAAGAATATTGTCCATCACAAACCTAGACTTCACCATGAATACTTTAGTGCTTATCTTGATGAGACTATTCAGGAAACTCCATCCCAAAATAACATTCCATACGCCAATAGATAAGGTTAAGCAAAAATCCTAAGCTAGTTCGAAAAACCTGATTCTAGAGTTCAGTAATGGGGCCTGTGTTCAACTACTTGACTGGACATCACTATCCCAGGAGAAATTCCGATTGTAGTTATCACAAAGAAATATAACTGCTGATGTCCGAAATTAGACGAAGAAGAAATGTAGGGAGAAAACCTGCTCCATGAGTTCCCTAATATCTCTTCCTTCTTTGTGACTCCTTGCAGCACCCAATTCAACACCAGAAACCCTCTCGGCAAACTTCAAGGTACTAATAGTTTCAGAATAGGATTCAACATCAGGATTGAGCTGCACAAACATGAGTGTCTTTGCTTGACCACCTGGAATATAGAAGTTATAGGAAAAACAGAGTGACCCATTTCTAAGAGATGAATATAGAATAAAACTTATAACATCAAATATTAAGATTGAATACAAATCATGCAGATTGGAAGCTAGAAATACTACCCAAGGAAGTTTGAAGTACTTGAGTTAATTTGCTATTTCTGTACGGCACATGAGAACTCTTTTGCGCTAAAGCAAATATAACATCTCCCAGAGCTGATAGAGATTTATTGATATGTTGTGCCTCCTTTAGCCTGTCACCAGTTGCTTCGGATCGGTCCACCCTTTCACTGCCCGCAAGATCCACCAAATGCAAATTACCACGCAAAAGAGCACCACTCCCCAAGTCCGTCCCACGAACATGAACAGTGAGAATGCTGTAAATTATGATTCAATGAAAAGCCTCGGTACTGATTATGTCAAAATCAAGTGTTTAATTTGGTCTTAATCAGATGAACTACCTGTGGGATCTGCTACTCCTTTCATTTAGGGCTGTAGCACCAACAGCACGGTTCATGAGCCCAATGTTCATCAATTCTAAGACATCTGCAGTAGATGTCACGGAGTGCATGCTTGCATCAGGCACAGCTAACCCATTTGGTTGGGTTGTATTCCAAATCCCAAGTGTGTGCAAGTCAAGGGAATACAGAAATGAAATCTTACATGAAGCTAACATAAAGTACTATGTTACAAAACTTCCAAGAAGTTCAATCATACACCTTGCCGAATATCAGGGATACAACAAAGGATTAAAGCATACTTGAGACAGGCCACAGTTGAAAATTCCAAGAATGAGGGAAATACCCAGGAGTTAATCAAGTTCAAAACATACAAGCAACAGTTAAGGATATCTTTTCTGAATGCCATCACTTGTTAGTAAATCGCGAACTTGTTCATTATATATCTCAACCATTTGAACACCAACTTCATATGCTACCGAGCTTTTTCTGCTTAGAGAGATTTGAAATAAATCGTGTAATGCTCGATAGTTGACTCCCCAATCTTCTTCTGACAATATCTTAGGTCCACTCTGAAGGAAACCAGACAAAAACACTAATTTAGCGCACAAGTACAACAATCACATAATGAAATGGAAGTAGCAATTAAGTTTTATACCATTGTATATGTCTTTCCTGAACCTGTCTGACCATATGCAAAGATACACACATTGTATCCATCAAGAACAGATCTAATTAATGGTTGGGTATCAAGAAATACATCCTCTGCAATAGATACAACAGTATATTGCTTAAATTGAAAATTTGAAAATGGAAAAAACCAGATAAAATATTATTAAAAAAACATAAGAAGACAATTCGAAGAGAAAACCACAGAATTAAACATATAGCACAAATATGTACCTTGACTAGTTGCTGGACCAAAGACCTTGTTAAATTTGAAGAGCCTATGGGTGTCCTTTCCTTGTCTTGAGGGATTTGAAACAACTAATTCACCATTGTCCCCAATATACTCGATTGTTGTTTGCTTTTTGCATTGCCCAGGAAGGAAAGGTCTTATACGGCAATACACTCTAATATTTCCTGTACTCAGAAACACAAATAAGCAACCAGTAGAAGCAAACTAAAGATCGTTATCCATGCTTTCTGATGTACCAAAAAGTGATAGTTATCCAAGAATTACCTTTCAAATCCTGAACCTCGTTGTACAATCTCCGATTTTCGGCAAGGACATTATGGTAATTTTTGGCAGCATCGGCTAGTCCTTTAAGCTTCATACCTACTCAAGAAAACAATATATACCAGTCAGAAGAAGGAAAGCTTACAGAAAGCTGATTTTCATACTAAAGCAAATAGCTTCAACTGCCAAAGATATCCTACCCAAGGAATAGAATTCCTCTAAGTAATTCCTTTTTGTTTCCAGGACTTCTTGCTTTATAGACTCTGAAGCTGCTCTCAATCCCTGGAAGGAACAACACTAGGAATTAACATGATAGGTGTTAGCGTCAACAGATATCCAGATTATAATGGTAAAGGGGAAAAACCTCTAAAGCTTTGCAATGATTATTTATAAAGTTTTTATAAGTCCCCTCCTTTTTCTTCCATCTCTGAGATTTACATTGTGAAAACGACTCAAGTTCTTCCACCTTGTTCCTTGAATCTACTAGAAAGGACTCAAGTTCCTTTAACTTCTTTTCCAACTCAAGTTTAGTTTCCCTAGCCTGTACTTGCAGTAGCAAGAACCGCTCTTCATGGTCTTTTTTGGTCATTTCTAGCTCCAGTTTCAGAGTTGAGTTCTCAATATCACTGTTTTTCTTCTCTTCTTTTAACCTAAGTAAATCAAACTCTTCAAGTTTTTCCTTCTCCTCAAGTTTTGTTTTCTCAATCTGCATGAGAGAGAGAGAGAGCAAAATGAAAAACAAAGTGAGAGAATGAAAATAAAGAAGCTAAAATGAAAGAATACTTATCCTAGGAGCACAAAAAAACCAATCACTAATGTATCATAGCAAATTGTCTTTACTTGAAAACAACTAGTGTATTCAAAAGTTTGATCATCTTCATATGCCAAAAAATCCCCACGGATATTCTACTGTAGTTATGTCTCCACATTATATTTCATCAACAGATGAAAGCAATACCCTCAGAGAAACAAATGTAGATACAAGATAAATATAGAAACAAAGGAAGAAAGCCATAAAGAACACTAGATCTTAGTCCTGAACATGAAGCATAATGTTTGATGATTTTTCATTGGTGGTTCCATGAAATAATAGCACTCTAAGTTATGAGCATAATAGCAAAGGTATACATATTAACCAAGCAGTTCATTGCTTCTCTCTCTTCCAAACTTTAATGCCACATAAATTGCTACAATCCGGAATCCCTAAATTAATATATGAAAAGAATGTGAACTGATATGATAATAGCTCCCTAGCCAAGTTCAAATCAAAACATTACATCTCACCTTTATTTGTTGAAGCTGAGACAGTAAGACCTGTAAATATATGTTAAATAATGGAAGTCAGTAAAGCAATCTAAACAATGAAAAGATCTGCAAGACATTTTGGAATATCAATTACTCCAATTTCTTCTGTAGTGCCTGCTGCAAGGGTTTCAAGCACTTGTATTTTTGATTGGTACTTCTCAGCCCGAACTTTTAAAAGGTTGTTTTGCTGCAATACCCAAAAATTTGTTGGCATCAGTATGTGTTGGGATTGTACAATAATCAAGCATATACTTATGCCACACTGTCTTGTAAGCACAAACATAATGAAGAAAAGTGATAACATAAACCGTACATTTTGTAAGTTCTCTGCTTGAGCCGAAACTCGATGTTCAATAACTTGCACAACTTTCCTCAAGACATATGCCATCTGCTGTTAATGTTGAAAGAACATGAAGAAGGACATCACCTAGTGATATAAAAGAGGGCAGGTACAGCATATTGTTGATAATTGATAAGACTACACAATAGATTATCAATTTACACATGCATCATATGGAACATCTATATCTCCTCTCTCTGACATACATGATGCACATGCCCATTCTTTCTTTCAATGCTTTCATCAAGAAGTTTGTCCAGTAAACCAAACAAGGTTCGAGTCGAAGAATTCTGCACAAGGTAATAGATAAAGATGGATAAGGGTAAATCCAACTCAACTGGGAAAAAATAAATTCACTAGACATAGCGTGGTCCAAATGTACAATCAAATTTTCAAATAAACATAGAAATGTACATAAGAAAGCAGTAACTTACATTCAACCCATTTGATTTAATCAACTCAAGATTCTCAGCATCTGAAAGATCAGAATACAACCCTTGCTTTAGGAGGAAGGCCACTGAAGAGTCACATCCAGTTTCAAGTCTCAAATCCATAGATGGATCTAAAGCACACAAATCCAAGAAAGAAAACCGTTATAAGAATGCACATTTACATGTTTCTGCAAATGGAAACAGTTGGTTTTCCTTTTTTCTTTTTTGAGACAGTTGAGTCTTGTCATAAGAAAATGGACTAATTGTAAGCTTAATAGCACTCTGATAACCAAGTAACAGTAGGTCATGTTAATACTGAAGTGATAGCTTAGTAGACCTGTCGTAACAACCTCTCTGATTATTAAAAACCAAGTTTGTCCCAATAGCATCTCGTTACTTGGTAATCTTTTTTATCGCAAAATTCAGTGGAAAAAAACTACCCAATTCCCCACAATTTGAGCTAAAGATTAGTGTGGGATGAGTCCAAACTAGTTTTGAAATGAAAAGCACTCTCTTAAAACTTTGGAAAAAAAAAAAAAACAGAAGCATGAAAATTTTAGTTTGGCTACCGTATCAAAGTGCTCATCAATGTATAATAAAATTGTTAAAAGGAGCTGCATATGTATATAGCTATGCAGCCGTGAACAAATTGACAGTTCTAGAGAAGTGGTTGAGGGGATGAGAGTTCATATCCATTGATTTTAACTCTTTCTCCACATAGTTTAAAGAGAACGCAAACTTACCGGATACAACAGAACCATGCAATCTGTGTTGGTATTTGTTATCACTAAAGTTTCTAGGGATCTCTTTCTCATGCATGGCAGAGTTTGCTTCCCCTTGGGTACAATCAATTCCTTCTGAAAATTGACTAGAGTTTCTCTGTTTTTTATCCTCGAAGCGTGCTTTAAGCATCCCAAGGCACTGCAAAACTGGCACCATATATCCCTGCAGAGTACATCCAATCATCTATAGCTTCAAGCTTGAAAAAGATAGAGACTTAAGTAACAGTAGAAACATTTCCAATTCCTTATAACAAGTTCAAAAGCAAGTACTTGGTACACGTTAAGGCCTGTTCATGATATCATGGCTATCCACAAAAGGCCAAGTAGATGTTTAAGCAAAGTGGAGTTTAAGCGTGTCAGCTTATGGACAGATAGTTGTGCTCATATCTGTCTGCAAACAACATGCAAAGTTCCAGTTTTTTTTCGGTGTTTGATAAAAAGGAGGAAGATCTAGTTGTTTCAACAGCTGTTGAGTTTGAACAAACCCAAATTACATGACACATAGTCTCATTCCTGTTAAATTGAGATAGCAACTTAACTGATACTTGCTTTCAGTAAGAAAGATATTCATACCTGTTGTATATCCGCAATTACAAACCTAGTCAATCCCATCTCATCCATTGCTGCAAGAAATTTTTCCAGAGTAGCAGTACCAGGTTCGCAATTGGTTTTCTAAAGAAGAGTGGGAGCATTAGTAGCATAAAAATATCCAAGTTTGTGTCAGTAGAACTCAAAATTGAAAGGTTTGTATACAAAGAAACAAAATCATGCAGAGAAAGGAAAGCATTCGAACCATTTCAATCAAACCCGGATGCAGTTTGTTCAAAATGCTACACAAAACAGTGCCATCCATCAGGCAGGTCCTCAATTCCTCCTCAGTTGCTCCAGGTCGAAGATTTAAGTGAGGAACCATAAAGTTCAACCACTCAACCAGAGATTGACGATTACCTAAAAATCAAAGTAAAGAATAAAATTAAAGAAATGGATACGCAAATTAGTCAAAAATTGATTGAATGTGAGAGTGATTGCAAGTGGGGTTACCATCAACCACAGTTTCGAACATCCCATTCTGCTCAACAAATATACGAGGATGTCTACTTGGGGGCTTGTATACGCCTACTTGACCGGTGCCCTTTTCAGTTTGAGCGTTCATGTTGAGGTAATATGAGTACCTTCAGGACCTTACGATGTACTTGATGCTATAAGTAAATACAACTGTATCATCCAAATCAAAAATAAAAACGAAATGCAGGATTATTTGCCATCTTACACATATAAAAGGGCATACAAATCAAAAGAAGAGAAAATGCAAACAATCTAAATAACCATCGCTATGTAACAGTAGAAGTATTAAAGTTATAAAACTACAAAAGCTTGCTGCTTTTTATCCACATCACAGACCATTCTTTTCTTTGTCCACACTTTAAAAGAAATTTGGAAAAAGAAAAGAAAAACATAACACGAAACTGCATTAACTATCTCATCAAAAGAATTCAACACATTTTCGTCCGAGTAAAAATAGAAAATACAAAATGCAGCAGCTTCACAATCAAACGGACATTTTAATATGCGAGAAAGAAAAAAGAGGAGACCAAAAAAGGGGGAAACCTGCGTAAATTTGAGAACAAGAAATCTGCAAATGTGGAGCAAACAAAGAAGAGATGGCTGGTCCCGGAGGAGATTGCGCAAAATCGTCAAGTAAGAAAACCCTAAGAGGAGGAAGAAACACAATGTAGATCGAAATCGGAGGAGAAAACGAGATCAGCTCCACCTCCTCCTCCTCCTCCTCCTCCTCCTTCAGATCAGGGGATTGACAATGGCAAAGACAGGTTAAACACAGCGAGAACATAAAAGAGAAGGATAGAGTATTTTTAGAAAATTTTTGGGGGAAAAACGAAAGAGAAATATTTGACGTGTCGGAAGATGAGTGGGTCCCACTTCCCCACTGAATTTGGAGTGGACTTCCCGCCTTGTCCCATTTGTCGTTTCCATTCGCTTTTTTGTTTGAAGTAGTTATGAAACGACCGTCCTGTCTTTAATTGCTATTTTCATACTCGCGCTCACGTAGCATACTAATCTAATGCCTATGCCAATCTCTCCAACCGGTGTAAAGTTTAGGACATTGCCGATATAACTCATGTCACGTGTCGAAAGTTTCACGAAATTAATGTCATTGTAAAGTTTTTTTTTCTATTTTTCATACTTTTTTTTTGGGTATCATATTTGATTGACTTTAATGTTTCCGAACATTTAAAATAAACTTTAACTTTTATAAAATGTTCAAAATGAACCCAAATATTTAAAAAAATTCAAAATAGCTCCTGATTGGAAGAAACAAAAGGTATAACTTCGTCAATTATTTCAGTCCATTCATGAACTGTTTTAAACGTTTTTTAAATATTAAAGTTCGTTTTATTAAAATTTATTTTAAGTAGTCCAACATGTTAAAGACCAATTCAAAATTTAAAGTAAACATTAAGGTTTAAATGGCGCTTGTAGCATTGTCATTGTAATTTTGCCTAGTTCTTTCTAGTTGATTATCATCGTTTTGATGTCCCACTAAACTTAATCTATTTTTCTCATTGAAACCATCACTTTGAATGATTCGAAGAACCCAACTATAAATGAAATGTGGAAGTGCCGTTCCCTCATTTTTAGCTAAACAAACATGATTTGAATGATTAAATGGTCACAACCCAACGACATGTAAAATGTTTAAATCTGACGTCTAATGTTTTCTAATACGTGTAATCTACTTTTATTATTATTTATATTACCATTTTATATTTTAATATTAACAAAACGATAATAGAGTTAGGATTTTATCTATTTCAATTAATTAAATCAAAACTTAACTTATGGTTGCCACTAAAGAATTTCTTAGTAACTTGTATACTTGATCTAACCGATATACTTAAAAGAGCAACTTCCCTTTTGTAGAAGCAATCCATAATGACTACATTCAATATTGTGCTTAACATGTGTTTGGAAAAGCATAATAACAATCAATGAACATAACCAAAATAACAACATGCACCTCCACTCACAAAATTTTTTTGAGTATAAACTAACTCCAATTCAAGTAAAACAAAACAAAACAAATTAATTATTTATCTTTTTTATAAGATCTTATAGCA
>JAOTAX010000197.1:30362954-30374312 GCA_025629825.1 Erythroxylum guanchezii
TTTGATAGGTCCTTCTATAGGCAGTAGTCGATCCTCCGGTATCTCCATCTGCTTGAAGGCGGCATAATACAATAGGTTGATCGAGCTGCCCGTATCAATCATTACCCGCTTCACCTCGCTACCATCCATGTTCAGATTGACTACGAGCGTGTCATCATGAGGACAACTAATACCATCCAAATCAGATTCGTCGAACGATATCATCCCCTCATTCGGCTTCTTTTTCTTGGCTGACAAGTCATCACCAACTTGTCTTGCATACCTCTTTCTTCCTTTAACGGTGGATCCGCCTGCTGCACTACCACCAAAGATCATATTAATGACCCTAACCGGTCGGTCGTCCTGCTGTCCATCATTTCTATCACCTCTTGCCCTGGACCGTCCTCTCATATCGCGTCGGTTGTCCGCATTTCTATTCTGCCTCTCGCCACCATTCCTGTCGTTTTGCCTCCTAGGCTTTCGCCAGTTATCTGACAGATCGTTTCGACTGTCATTATCTCGATCGACATTTTTTTCATATTTCAAAAATCTAGCCAGCTTTCCCCTTTGGATAAGAAATTCAATTTCTTTCTTTAAGGCTCGACAATCCTCCGTGTCGTGACCGACATCCCTATGGAAGCGGCAATACAAATCGGGGTTCCTCTTCTGAAGGGGAGTTTTCAACTTGTTAAGTTCTCGGAGAGGTTCCCCATCTGCTCTCATGGCTACCAGTACCTCCGCATACCGCCTATTGAGCGGGGTGAAGGATTCTCGTCTCCGTCCGTGTCGATCGGTCGGCTTTCTCTAGCTCGACTGATCCTTCTATCGCTTTTGGGAATCATCTGCTCTGCCACTCGGCTCGCGGTCTTCTGCTCTACATTTTGTGTTTTTCATCACTTCCTCGAGCTGGATATACTTGTCCGCTCGACTTCTTATCTCTTGAATAGACTTGGGCTGATCGAGGGCCAATGACTTCTTAAACTCTTCATTCCTCGTGTTGCTCATAAGTGCTGCCAACATGGACGAGCAAGTGAGGTCAGGGACTTCGACGGCTTCATTATTAAACCGAGTGATGAACTCCCGCAGACTCTCGTTCCTTCCTTGGGTCAATTGCATCACTTCCAAGGCGGTCTTCTGTGGCCATTTACTTGTAGTAAATTGATTGAGGAATAACAACTTAAAATCCTCAAAGCAAGTAATGCAACACAGGGGTAGATTATTAAACCATCGTCGAGCTCCCTCTTAGAAGGCGGTACAGAATGCCTTACACTGAATGGCTTCCGGAACGCAATGTAAGTTCATCATCGATTGGAAGTGCTGTAGATAGTCCAGAGGATCGGTCTTTTCAGTATATTTTTCCTACGTCGGTATTTTGGTACCAACCGCAGGAAGGCTATCCAAGATCGCTGGGATAAAGGGAGAGCTATATTGGGCTGATGGATGATCCGGGCGGGAATTCATGGCCACATTGATCCGATCATCCACGATTTTTTCTAGGGTTTCAGTAGAATGGCGATCGGTCATCGCACCAATTTGTCGTGCGGGTGTCGGCTGTTGTCCCTGCTGAGATTGTAGAATTTGACGAATCAACAGATCAGCCGATTCCTCGATCTGTTTTCAGGTGAGGGAGGTTTGTTGTGGTGTAGGAGGATTTGCATCTGGGGGGTGCTGGAAGTTAGGATACGAATTAGTTTCGGCGTTGTCCTCCAGGGCTACGCTCTGTTCTTCTTTATCTTGGTTTTGAAGTTGTGGTTGATCATGCGGGTGCGAAGATTGTGTGTGAGAATCTGGATGTGTTTGCGAGAGGGTGGCTGGTAATTGCAAACTTATCCGTTGTAGCGCGAGTGTCGCGACGACGGCTATATCAGGATTGGCTACTGTCGCCTGACTGATCTGAGTGTTTCTAGACGTGGTGCCCTGATGCCGGGCCCCACGGTGGGCGCCAACTGGTTCAGCCTGATTCTGATGAGGTTGGACGTTACTGCTTGGATCCATGAAGCTGGTCAATGTTAACTCCGAAACACCTGCAAAACAATAAAGGCACGCCGGGGGTTGATAACCGGCAGGCCCCTCCGACGCTCAAGTTAGTCTTTTGGTGAGGGTTATGGAAGCTGTAAGCAAAGAGTCTCAGGGTTCTAATCTCGTACCTGTGTCATGGCAAAGTAGTACCTTATATAGGGAATATATGCTAGGTTTAGGTTTTAACGTAAGTCTTCATGTATGCATGGGAGGTTACCACCTGCGAATGGGCCGTGGACGCATGGACCTGGACCTGAGCCTAGGATAGCCGACCTAACCAAAAAGCTACCCAAAGTTTGCTTGAATATCAATAGGCTTTCTTCAAAGATCAAACCAAAATTCTTCTTATATGTAACTATATGTAAATGATCATACAATTGTTGAGCTCTTAATTCATTAAAATAACCAAGATAAAGTTACAAGAAGGGTTATCATGATTTTTAAATCTTGATGTACTTGATTCCTTCTTTTTTTTAATAGAATTGTCTTAAAACTTTCTTGAGTTGCATATGTGCTCCACTTTACTTATTTTCTTTATCTTTTAATTGCTTAATTTTTTCAATTGACTTCTTTCCTCACTCCCCTCTTCCATTGAATCTTTCATATATTTCCTAATTTTATTTGTAATAAATTTGTTAATATCACCAAAAGAATTTCATTAATAGCAATATTTGTTATCATCAAAACTATGAGTTAGGATCTCACTTAGGCCGTCAGAAAACAATCACTATTCATAAGTCAAGTGGTAATGAGAGGGGTACTTAGATACTTTATAAGTAGATTACCCTTATTGAAACTCTTTGTTGTAAACAGAAGAGTTGAAAGATTCCTTGTTTTAGTAGAGATTTGGAACTTGGAAAAGTTAATGATTAGCCTTGATACATCCTTAAAATGATTTATTTTATCAATGAACACCTTAATAGGACATCATTTGCAAAAAAGAAAAAAATCTAAAAAGCTTAAAATTAGAATATTTATAATGAAATTTAAATTAACAAATGGTAAAAATAGACTTGTTAATATGTGGATTAACATTTCTATCACCAAAGAAAAAAAGACAAGGAAATAAGGGATCTCCATATCTAGTCCTCTTTTCACCATTAAATACTTAAGTGGGTTATTTGTTTGCAAGAACATAACATGAGACAATAGAGTTATAGGCATAAAGAAAAATTGAGAATGAAACTCTATTACCCGTAGAAAAAGGAAAAACTTCATTGATATAGTCAAAAACGTTTTTAAAAGTTATTTTATCAAACATCTTTTATTGTTAGCGACTTTTTGATAATCCTTCTTTAACTTCTAAATGATTAAGATGTTATCCCAATATTTTTCTTAGGCACAAAGGCTGATTAAGAAGAAGAGACGATAAAATGTATAATAACTTTAACTCTAACTACTAGCTTTCTAAAAATAGTTTTGTAAATAATATTACAACAAGAAATTGACTTATGATTATTAATAGAATTAGGATTGAGAATTTTGGGGATGAGAGAGATGAAGGTGCAATTTAATTCTTTTAGAAGAATCTTATTAAAGAAGAAATTTAGGACAACTTGAGTAATTATTACAATCCTTTCTAACATAATTTTAATAATAATGGGTGAAAAGGTAATAACCTTTGTCCTCAAACTAAACCCTTGATGGTTTCATAAATTGGAATAATTGTATTTTTAATATTTACACTAAATTATAGGTCACATACATTTTGAAGCATTAAAAAAAACTCTAATATTTTGAATTCATTTAAATTTAAACCTACATTGATGAAATCATTGACGAGGTTATATTTATGCTAATAAAGTACCACTTCGGTTTTATTACAATCCTTTCTAACATAATTTTAATAATCATGGGTGAAGAGGTAATAACCTTTGTCCTCAAACTAAACCCTTGATGGTTTCATAAATTAGCATAAGTGCATTTTTAATATTTGTACTAAAATATAGGTCACATATATTTTGAAGCATTAAAAAAGAACTCTGATAATTTGAAATCATTTAAATTTAAACCTAAATTGATGAAATCATTGATGAGGTTATATCTATGTTCATTAAGTGTCATTTCAGTCCTAACATAGTACTTTTTTTTATTGGCCACAAAATGCATGGGAGCCGCCTTATTATTCAATTCTTCACTTTCAAAATGAGTTGTATGATCCCAAGTGGCCTATAGTGCTCTCTTTTTCTTTAGGTTTTGCTTCTTATTCTTTTAACTCTATTATTAATTGTCATCTAGATTCTCATAAAGCCCATCATAAGTAATATTATTAGCATTAGTATCATTATGACAATCAATATCATATGTAAGAATAAGTTTGTGCTAAATATCATGAGTTTTTTTACACATTAAATCATTAGACAAAACATATCTATCTAACGTGAAAAATAAATGTATATTTCCTTAACATTAATTACAAGGAGTTTATTGTAATTTCTATGCTACCCCCTCATCTTTGCAATCTCTTATAAATCAAAATCTTTGATCATTAAAAAGACTTTCATTCCAGTTCTCTAAAAACAAATAATCATTTTGGTTGAAAAATGAAGTAATAATAATATTTTTAACCTTCTTGACTGAAAAGAGATGAAAGTTGTAGTATAATAATCTTTGCTCAAATTTTGCTAAAAATTTATATGCAATAAATGTAACACCCTAACGTGCATCCATCGGATACACGTATACATGCCAAATAGAAATGACATGTTAACTATCTCACCTGCACTATACATAACATAGCATCATACACTAAACCATCAATCACATATTTTCTAAACCCAAAGTGTTATCACATTATATCAAATCCATAATTTACATTGTTTCATATAATACAATACCATCCATGTTTTACAACATTATCCTATGAGCATAAACAACTTAGTGTACACCGAATACAATAAACATGAAAGAAACAACTATGTCCTCAATCCCAGTTGACCGACCTCTGAGCCAAAACTGACTGTAAAAGTTGCACAAAATATGCTTCTACGGAATCTTAGAAACTAGGTCGTCTCACTCTCGAACCTGAAAAGCTACGGTGTAATTTTGATGAGTTTTGCGAACTCAGCAGAGTAACCATCCTCGATGGTTCACTCATGTCATAAAATAAGATCAAGTATAGCATGTAATCATACAGTTCAAACCCACTTGATAAGTATCAAGTACTATCACAGATAAGTCATTTCTCAGTTAAACAGTTCAATCATATAACAACATTCACACGACTTTGCAAGTTATTCAATGAATTCAAATCATATGCAAAAGCCATATGTATGAGACTTACTTTCATTTTTATCTTGTTGTGACTGTGCTTTTACAGTATCCTAAATTACCGAGCTCAGTCAGTCAATCTATGACTCATTGATCACAATGAGCCATAGGCTCGAACCATATATGCGGGAGCTTAAAGCTCTTATCAGTAACAGTATCAGTAGCAACATCAGCCACAACTCATTTAAATTACATGCATTGGAAATTAAATGCATGCCACAATTCAATAATCAAATTCAATCATTTTCATTTGCATAATATAACAGTATATCAGTCACAATATCAATTACAGTAACAGTCACAGTAGTAGTGGTCATCGGACTAGGTCCGGCATTCAACCTTTCAGTTGAGAATCAGAAAATCATTTAAGCAGACGCATTCACATTCAGTCAGCACTTCCAATATCATTCTCATGCATTAAAATGCCTAAGAAAAATATTGTCCGGAATCCAGTACACAATCAACACAATTCAGTACAGTTCAATAATGTAAAAAACAATAAGGTGAGACCATCTTAGGTTACTCACAATATGCTCCAAACAGTTATTGTCTTGAAGTTCCAGTAATGTCTGGGTGTTGTCGCTCAACACGCTCCTCTATACATACAATCATACACATATCACAATATTACACAATTTTGTATTCATTAATGCACATTCATGTATACTAACTATGTATAATGCATGTTCACACAATTCCGGGTTTCTTATCATTTATTTTGTCACAATAATCATTTGGATATCCACTTTCAATTGATTAACTCAGATTTGTTTAAAAGTATACTTTCGGGTCCATTTTGCACAATTAATAACATTAGGAAAATGAAGGAATTTGGTCACACTTCCTTCTAACAAATTATTCTCCTATGTCTTAAGTCTCTATTGATACTAAGATCATTCAATTTGGTTCATTATTCAATGAGTTATACTCAGAATACCACAGACTGTGTACATGTAAAATTTTGGCTAATGCATAATCATGCATTCAGGTTGTACACCTCATATCTCTCAATTCTAGTACCCCAAAAATTACAAACTTTATACCAATTTAAATTTAAGAGAATAAGCTAAAATGATGGTGAAGACACCTCAGTCTAATTCGATCTACATCAATATAGTTTATTCAATAACCACAGGACATGATTTCTGTCCCTGGTAGTGCTTCAGCTTAAGCTAAGACTCAATTACATGCCAATTTTGAAAATCTTAGAGACAAAATTAAAATTCAACTTCTTTAATAAAGTTGTAGACTTATGTCTCTTGTTTAATCTGAATCAAGTATCAACTGATTCAAAAATCTACAGCGCAAGTTATAACCAGAATACCAAAACATGGTCATGAAAATTCTCCAGTTCATAACATTCCAGCAGACTTCCACACTTTCATCCTATCAGTCATTTTCAAATCAATTCAGATAGATCTAAATTTTATGGAGAGAAAGAAAATTTAGCTCTTCTTCTTCTTTGTCTTATTGGTATTTGTTGTTTCTTTGTGATCTTTCAAGTTCTTTTCTTTCTCTGCATATTTTGTAACAATGTAACGTGTGTTGATGTTTGTGAACAAAGGAGTGTTATAGTTCTTAAATTCTTTTTTTAGATGTTCATTATCGTTAAAATTTCCTACATTTTGATGGTGTCAGACATTGTAGTGTTTAACTGAACTGAAAAAAGAATGACAAAAAGTTTTGTCCTTTTTATGATTGCCCTCCCCTGTGTGCTCTACGTGCTTGCAAGAGCTTTTAGTTTCCTTGCTAAATTGTTTGTATATGGCTTGCATCATATGAAGTCTTGTCGAGATGCTTGTAAAGTTTAGCGACTCTTTTGGCCCATTTATATAGTGATGAACTTTTATGGTGGATTCAGGCAAGTGGAAACTTTTAAGCAAGACTTGGAATCGCTATTATTTGAATGCTTGGAATTGACTTTTCTTGATTCTTGTTCATATGGACATAGGTCTTCAACTAGAAGAGTCTAGATTGAGAGCTATGGTTATTCTGGATCTGTTGTTTGTGATTCATGTTATCTTTGTCGTGGTCATTGTTATCGTTACATATGGTGTTAACGCCAAAAACGTTGAGGAGGTTGGGATCCTACGAAGCTTTACCTACCAATGTAGCTGCTGATTCTACTCACATTCAAATGAAGGCTTTGACTGGCACACAGGCTTGATCTTTCTTTCTCTCCTTCTTTTCCATGTTCTTTTCACATTTTCTTCCTTGCTATTATTATTATTATTATTATTATTATTATTTCCTTTTATTGAGTTTCTTATTAGCTTCAGTTTTATCATCATCATCATCATCATGATGATGTGAATCATGATGATGATGATGATGATGATAATGATATTATTATTATTATTATTATTATTATTATTATTATTATTATTTGTATTAAGTATTATTTGTATTATTATTATTATTTGTGATTTATTATTCTTACTTTCTTTTATTTCTCTTATTCTATTAACCCGCATCACTATTTTTCTGTCACATTTACATGTGGGTCTACCGGAAACAGCCTCTCCACTATGTAGGAGTAAGGCTGCGTACTATCAGACCTTCTTAGACCTTACTTTAATGCGAGACTTCAGACTGGGTGTGATGATGATAATGATTAAATATTCTCATAATCTTGATTTTTTTTTTCCTAAAAAACTTAACCCATTTTCAAGAAGAAAGAAACCAAGAAAATATCCATTGTTATATCGAGCCAACCCTTTCTTTTCAATTATGTGCTTTGGTTTTACAAAACGTGACCGAATTACTATAATATTTTTGATTATGTGTTTTCTACCTTTAACCTTAAACTTATCATTTTATTATTTTAATTATCACGTTTTCTGAAAAAAAAAACGTAAAGGACTAATTCAATCCATTTATCTTGAGTTTAATTTTTCCATAAATCTCTTCAACAAAATAGTCTAAATTCAAAATATTAATTTAGACCCGCAGGTCCATTAAGATCAATTCTCCTTTTTATTTTACTAATTTACTTTAGTTTGGTCTTTGGTCCGTAAATTCTTTAGGTTTACTTTTCTTAGCATTTTAGCTTCGGGCCTTTAGGCTTTTTAGGAGCATTTTTTAGTAATTTTTTATCCTATGTCTGAACTTACATTTTAGGCATGACATTCGCCCTCCCTCTTAAGTTAGTAGAATTGTTAAAATTCTCAGGCCCATTTTACCAAGATTAGTCAAAGTTATGATTAGTTTGTATTTATTGGGCTTGTAAGCCCATTTCATTCTAGAAACTATAGGTCTTAGATTTTCCATTCCAACCTCATTTAGCTCAAGGCTATTTAGTTTAAATACTTTATTTTTCACCCCATTTAAAATCTTAAATTCAAACCAAAACCGCTTAGTTCAAGTTTACAATATCATTTAATTTTGTATTGGTTTAATTTATTCTAATTTATCTTTTTTTAAAATCAATTAAAATTCTAATCTATTTACTTTAAGCCTTTAAATCATCATCTTAAGTTTTCTCCTTATCGTCGAGTTTCATGACACACTTTTAAATATCCTCACTTTATTTAAGTTCTGAATAAAATAATAAATTTTTAAGTATTTAATAAAATTTTTATTTATTTTATTTTTCAACAAACTTTTAAAAATCTTATCACAATTTTTTAAATAAATACTTAAAAATAACATAGGATGTCTAATACTGTTTATATTTTATAAAAACAATTTTGAATTCAGACTCTTATTGCTTAATTTAAATTTTATTTATTTTTTAAATTTAATACTTGATAACTAAATTTTTAATCAATATTTAATCACCACTGTTATAAAGTGCATCTCATAACTAATAGGTGTAATTTATGCTATGTTTTGATAGGTGTTTTAGTGTGTTTTTAGGTGTGGATTAGATGATTATCATATGTTTAAGCTTAGGATTATGTTAATGTGAATTTTTGTTTATATTATAAGTATTGTGTGTGTTAAGAGCACGATTTTATCTTAGTTCTATATTTCTTGAGGTGTTTGATGTGTTAGTGGTGGAGATTAGATAATGGAAGAATCAAAGAAGTTGGACGTGCATGAAGCACTGCATGATCTTACAATTAGGTGTGCACGATCGTGATAGAGAATAAAATTGCAGATGCACAACTGTGTTACCCAGATGCACGGTTCTGATAGAGGCTTTCCAGGTGTGAAATTTTTCATCTGTTTTAAGGCTTGGGGCATTTTTTGAAACTAATCAAAGTGGGGAAACCCTAAAAAGAGCCTTGTGACCCTCAAGCACTATTTAAGAATGTGAAAACACTTCAAAAAGGTGGCCACCATCTTGCAAAAGTAGATCAAATAAGGTAGATTGAGAAGGACATCCAGATTTCCAGTTTCCCATGTCAAGCTTCGAATAGAGTTTTTCTGTCTTTCCCTTTTGTTATTTTCATCATACTTGATGTGTAAAATGAATTTCCAGATGTCTATTACATTTATGGTGTTCTAATTGCTAGATTAGGGTTTATTCCAAATTTATTTTATGAACTTGATTATTATTGATTTAATACAAAATTCTGGTATTGTGATAATTGTGCATTTCATACTTTGACAGTAAATCAAGCCAGTGAGTTAAAAGTAATCTGATTAAATTGCGCAATGAGAGTTAGCAGTTTAATAAGTGACGCGATTATCAAATAAACTATCATTCTAAGAGAGATCTTGTGTGAAAACTTGATTGTCCAATACATAACGTCAGATCTAGTCGAAAACATTAGGAAAGTTTTGTGAATTGAGAGGTTGCACAATTTGAAATTTTCGGATTCAATTTGGGTTAATCAATTAAGGTTAATTAGTTAGGTCTTGAGAGAGAGTAATCAATCCCTTCGAAAATCGGAGATTGACACATAATTTAATCAATTAGATTTTAGGGAACAAAATAATGAAAGAATAAATCCTAATCATAAGTATTCATCCTTAATCAACCTTAATTCAATTTGGCAGCTCAATTGTTATTTGTTTATTTGCTTGATTTTATTTAATTGTTTTAATTTATGCCGTTATTTTACTCAAATCATATTTTAATACCTTAGAGAAGGTTAGGTTTAATTAGTTTTATTCATTTTCTCATGGGATCAATACATTTTGATACTATAATATACAATCAGTATACTTGCGGGTACTTTGGGTTTTATTAGATATAAAACTTGATTAACAGTAACATGAGCTACAATTTATGTAATATACAACTGTAGCAAGATGACACTTTATTTGTCCAATAAGAAAGGAATGTGGAATTCTTTTGTGTAAATATTTTCTCCAGAAAGCAGTGGTCTTATATTTATAGAATGGGCTTCTTCTTCAAGCTAACATATGTATATATACATAATGAAGGATTATTTTTCTTCTACATGCTCACCACCACATAGAAGGAATAGTTAATACCATATGCCCCTAAGTTATTAAACCCCTATACTAGTCGAACCATACATTGTAGTATTGATATTATAAGTTTGTATTTTTTATAGCAGATCTTAGAAACTTAGGCTATATTTGGTTGGAAGTTTATTAATGTAATGAAATGGAATGGAATATGATTCTATCATTTGGGAGGAGAGTTTATAATCGAATGGAATGGAATGAGATGGAAAAGGAGGGTTTCACATTACATCTCATTCCATCATAAACAGTAAAAATAAAAAACTTTCGATTTGAAGGGTTTAGGATGGAATGTAAAATGATAAACAACTTTATACTATATTGCATTATAAACTCTTTATCTAAACAGCATTTCACTATATTATATTATGAACCATTATGTACCTTCCAAACAACAATTTTTTAATATTACATCTATTTACATTTCATTCCATTATGAACCATTTCATTCCATTAAAAACCTTACGTTCAACCAAATATACCTTTAATTAGGTATTGTCATTTTGAATGACCAACTTTTATTTGTAAACGATCTAGAGGGGGGGTTGAATAGATCTTTAAATCTTTTTGTAAAGTTCTACAATAAAATCACGAAATTAATACACACAAAACAATTTAATCAAATTAAATTAAGAGTATAGGGAAGAAAGGCAAACGCTGTTTTTATAGAGGTTCGGTGCTAAGACCTACGTCCTCTACCTAAGCTCC
>JAOTAX010000197.1:30374412-30391598 GCA_025629825.1 Erythroxylum guanchezii
TCAAATCTCCCATAATCTTCATTTTTAATGTCTCAATCATGTTGAAGATTGTTTCCTTCTTGATTCCTTAATGATTTCTAATGTCTTCTAGATTTCTTTCAATCTAAAACACCTGCAATAAATTTCTTAACCAATTCTATACATTTTATTATTATCAAAACATAAGTAGGATTAAATTTGTCAACTACCATTGGTCCAACATTATTGTATGAGCAACTTGCTAAATTCTTTCAATAGATTATTTAGTTAAAAAAAACTTTTCAAGTAAAAACAAAAATTGGACAATAAACTAACAAAGATAAATAAAGATCAAAAGTAAATAAAAGGAAAAAGACTAAAGATTAAAAAAAGCAACTATTACATTAGTGGATTAGTGAAACAAGGACGTAAAAATTTATGTTTCATACATAAGTGCACTTTAAAAAAACTTAAATCACTACATGCAAACTTCTTTTAAAATTAAAAAGTTAGTATATTTTCCTTTTTCCTTCAACCTAGTAATTTTTTAGGGGAAAATATAATGAAAAGTGTTTAACTTTTTAAGATTTTTTTAATTTAGAGACTAACCTTTTTAAATTTGTATAAATCAGGTTAGAATGTTATTTTTAATAGTGTAGCATATCTACTAAATATCATGCGAGTGTCTATCTATTAGTTATATTAGTAAAAACTAACATTTTAAACTGAATTGTTAATGTTGTAAAGATTAGTCACTCATTTGAAAAATTTAAAACGTTGAACACTAAATTGAAAAAAGTTTAAAAAGGTTGAGCATTTTAGAACTCTTGAGTATTGATTGCAAACAAAAAGATAGTTAAGAAAAAAAGCTAATCAATACATGTGAGATATAACATCAAGACAAATTTTGAAAAGATTGTTACGATAATGTAGACGTAAATTTCTTTACCAATTATATAAAAAAGGTACAATGATAGCGTGGATTAAGTTCCCAATTTAACCCCTCATATTTAACCATTTAAATTTGATTTTTTTGTCATATTTGACCTTATATGCCACTTTATCTCACACCTGCTTTAAGATTTGTGGTTGAATTAGGGTAAGAGTTGGATTTAAATGACTTTGATCTCACTTATGTTTTTAGGATATACATGCAAGAGTTTTTTTAATTTCAATAGAGTTTTGTAACTCTTTAGAGTTTTTGGACCTTTGTAACTTTTGTCCTTTTTCTGAAGTTCTCATTAAAACACTACTTTTAGAAGAGAATGAAGGAATTTAGCATTTAAGATCTGTTGCCGCATGGTACTTTTTCATTGATCTTTTCTTACACATAGATTACAGGTAATCATTTATTTTTTGTCAAGATTTGTTCCCCATTCACATTAATAAGGGGATGTCATTCTTTTCAGTTAACCAATTTTGTCTCGCTGAATCAAAATATCATACTTTTTTTTGTAAGGTAATACTAACAAAAGTTTCAAAATAACATTTAATAATATTAAATACTTTTCCTATTAATTACCCTAAAGAAATCTTTAACAAATCTCTTATAAAAACTAATCAAACGAATTAAAAACCTCTGACCTCAGTTATGAATTTAGGTCTCAATTATTTTCCAATTTCTCTCACCTTTTTCTCATCTACCACGATACCTTTTGCATTAACAAAATAATCAAAAAGGTAATAATCTTTTCCATCCAAAAAAATATACTTTTTAAAGTTAGCATATAACTATTCTTTTAAAAGTTAGCATACAACTATTCTTTATAATCAAAAAGGTAATAATCTTTTCCATCCAAAAAAATATACTTTTTAAAGTTAGCATATAACTATTCTTTTAAAAGTTAGCATACAACTATTCTTTTCTTAACACGTAAAGCACACATCTCAAATTATCAAACATACCATTTAATTTAGAGATGAGATGTTGATATTTTACTGTTGTAATGTTTGTAAACCTACAACAAACAAACATTTATTAAGTTCCATCCTTTTTAGGATCTAAAAGAACCAGAGCTGCTCAAAATTAATTGATTGCTTTGAATAAATGATCAAAAGTTGAGTTAAAAGTAAACTTCTTTTAAACAAAATCAAATTCTGAATTTAAAATAAAGAAAAAGCCATTGAATTAGAAAAATATTGTAATTTTTATGAATCTTTATCGAATAAAACGAAAATGAAATTTTCATTTAGGTTAAACATGCATAATTTCGGAAAAGATGAAATAATTTTTTTTTTCACTCTATGGTCTAGCAAATGTATACATTAATCTAACAGCCGTGCGTGCTTTGTATTATGAGATGCCGTCTGATACATGCATACGTATTTAATAATACGGCGTCTCATGTAACACGCACAACTCCAAGTTTTACAATGCTAGAAGAAATAATAAGTTTTGCCCGTATTAGGCAAAAGCTTCTTTGAAGTTGACAGAGAATGAGTTTACGTTTGAGTCTGGACTGGGTGCTGAGCAATTGATTATTCTAGTTGAAATCATCAATTTTATTTTTACAAAGAAACTACTAATGAGTTATAATCCTGGTATGTTGCCGATACGGCTAGTTGAAGATCATCCACAAAACGTCGTGATTCAAATATGCTTCACCCTGGGGTTTTTTTCTTTTTCTTTTTTTCTAACATAGAAAGTTTACTAAAGCACATATATTTTCTATCTTTTTTATTTACCTTTTATAGTTAAATATTTTGAAAAGCTTGGAGGATGGAGTGAGTTCGATTATTATTTTGGAACGAGTCAACAACTTTGTCGTTTTTGTGTGTAGCTAAATCAGTGTGTCCAAACGATGTCGTGTTATCTCTTATTCTTCGATGTAGTATCTCCGACCGTGCTTTTTACCTGCTAGAGACTATTTTATTCTCCAATCATTTTGTACCCTTCTTTTATTCATTAATTTAATTCTAATTTTAAAAAAATGAGTTAAATATTGGATTCTCACCCAATTAATGATTTATATTTTCAAGAAGTTGGTAGGTCACACGTGATATAAGTAACAAAATGAAACACTCTGGACATCAATTATAGATTCCCCATGCTAAATTTAATATCATTCTTTTAAAATGACCCTCAGGACCACAAATGTTTAATATTTTTATGTATTTCTTATAATAAACTACGGCTTTGTAATTATTAATAATTGAACTTCATTAGTAGCAGCCCTAGAGGCGGCGGAGCTTTAGAGGGGAATCTTAATCATGATTGTAGTAATAATTCTACCTTATTTACCAAAATCCAGATCCCACGAACTTTACACTTGTCTTTACTGTAGACATGTCATCGAACACATCACACTTTGGTCTTACTTCACCCGGACCGTCGCTTCAAACTTATGGCTTTCTCGAGTAGTCTTATTATACATTTACAGTCCAAAGTTTGGTGTAATCCATGGAATAGTCAAAGCTTAAGATTGCAAATATTGTCTCGAATTTAATATTTGAATTGATTTTGGTATAGTATGATATTAGTAGAATATCCATTTGGATAACTTTTTAAAAATATAAAATAATTTTCAAATATTATAAAATTATAAATAATCTTTTAATATATTGTATTATATAGTTTTAGTTTTATTTCAACATTTCTTAAAAAATATAATAACATAAATTTCATATAACAATTGTATTTTTGTCCATATTATTATTATTTTTTTCATATATTTCTCATATAAACAATAATCACAATTAATATAAATTAGTTATTTAATTCTCATGCATATATAAAACTAAGAATAATATAAAGTACTTAAAATATTATAATTAATTAAATTAAAACATCACATAATAAGAACAACAAAAGTTCGCAAGTATAATAGCAAAAGTTCGTACTAGGAACAAAAATATTTACAATTAAATATTTATATTTCTATTGCATATATAACCTTAACACATATATTAGATAAAAGTGAAATTAAAAGAAAAAAGAATAATTGAAAAACCTAAAACTTCATTCCATGGCATATTCACTCAAATCGTGATAGCCTTAATTTTCATTTGAAACCAAGTCCTCATCATCGAGGAGAGTCTCATTATAACCATCATTTAAACTCAACGCATTGAATAATATGTCAATACATTTCTAATCAGGATTATCTTCCATATCATTCACATTTACAAAACTTCATTCTTCAAAACCTAATGCACTAAATTATCAATATGATTAAGGCACAATGGATCTATAGAACTACTTATTCTATTAAAAGTCTTAGTAAATAAATAAAATAAAATTATTGAGAAGTTATGATAATTATATTTAGCTTAATGATGATAATAGTATACCTTGCTCGAAGCTTCAAGTCATATCGAGTAAATACTAGATCATTTAATCTCTTATATTCCAACCTATCCCTTTTTTTATAGAATAAATGAATTCAAAAATGCTCTAGCTCCTTTTAGACTCAATTATACTCACATATTGATTAAGAATTTGAATTGTAAACATTTACAATTTTGGAACATCACTTTTGAATAGATTTCACTAAGCAACTATAAGATAATAAAAGTAATCTTGTAAACAAAATAAGTAATGATTAATTTTAAACGAGTAATAAAAGTGAAGAAATATATAATAGATTAACTTTGTCTCTTTTGGCATATTGCAATAGGAATCTCGAAATTTATGCATGCATCCTTATATGTCTCTTTTTGTGAGTTAAGGAGATCTTTCTTTTAAAAATTGAATCAGAAATTAAACCAACAAAAAAGGTTTAAGATTTAAAAGTCTACCCGACATTGGACCATCACAAAATCAATATATAGTAAATAAGAAATGAAAACTATAAGATAAGTAAAATATAATATGATAATAAAATACTTTATTGAAATTTAAAAAAGACCATAGTAAGAGACCTAATAGTGGTATATATATCAAAAACATAAAAGAGATTCAAATGCGTTAAACACGTTGAATTAAGCTAATTTAAATAGCAGGCAATAGTTGGCTGGTTCAAGATTATTGTGGTTGTAATAACCAATCTGATTCTATTTTTCAATCAATGTGTGAAACAATTGTTGTGATACTTAACACCTATTAAATTTAACTTTCTTTGTAAACGTGGTCTGAAATAGACACTTAGATTCATAAAAACCCTAGTAGCAAACAACAGAGAATAAAGTTATCTTTTTCATCTTTTATTGATGACTGCAAGATAAAATGTGTATAAAGAATACATATTTTTTTATATTAACCTTAAATGCTTCATTTGTCCTTTCTATGACATTATAAAAGTAACTCATTGTTGTCTTCTCATCATTATCAATCAGATGAAGTACTCTCACTAAAGACTCATAAATTTAGATAAAAAATTAACATTGTGAGTAAAATTCATGATCTTTAAGTATACTATTTGAATTCCATTTTAACATTAGACCTAATATGCTGAGATATAACTTAATTACCTTGTAAACATTTGTTTCAACTCCTTCATTTAAACAAAACACTAAAATAATAAAAATTTAGTTGTGAATCTTGTAAAGACAAGACGACACAAATTTCTACCATCGGTAAATCCTTCTCATCAAGTTTAGAACTCATACATGATTATGATTGAAATTAGCTACTTTTCTTACTTTTTGTGCAACACAAGAAATCTAATAAAAAGAATTACAATTGTTTTACAACCTCTTTCCAACTGCTTTATAATATCATCATTGTAAATGATAAAATATATAATATTTTAAGTTTAACATTATAAACTATTTTATGTTATATCTCTGATGGAGTATCACATTTCTTACAAGTTTTGATTATTCAATGTACTTTAAAAACACCATTCCCTTAGCATAATAAACCATAAAATTGACAATAGGCTTTTGAATTCTATTTGTCCAACTATCATTCATTATTGAACATCGTCAAGTTTCCTACATCATTCTGCTTTTGCCTATATAACTTTCTATTGCAGTAGCATAGCTGCTCAAAAAATTAACTCTGTAGTCATTAATTGAAGGGCTTTACATCTTGGACCATTTATAGGTTGGTAATAATAAGATTGAGCAATATTGAATGACATATCTATATCATACCACAATTTAGTTACTACTAATATCTGCATTATGAGTTACTTCTTTAGATTGTAATGCACTAAGAATTGAAGGTTAAGTTCTAAGAGTTATTCGTGAAGTTAAAAAAAATACCTTTCTTCTTTTTTTTTTTCCCTCATATCAGTTGCAGCCATCCCTTCTTGTTGGATAAGAATATTATCTTCAACATTGGCAATAGTATCCTAACCATTGCAAAAAGAACTTTCCCTAACAATTTCATAATTCATCTTTGCATTCTTTCCTTCTCATTTTAATACTCTTCAAGCAAAGTTTACATTTACCATTCAAATCATGACTAACTTTCTTGTAAGGCTCCATATCTCCTTTGATTCTAACTAAATGATTCTTTAATTTGGCGATTCTCTCTCCTTTCAAATATTTGTTACAATATAAGTAAATAGTATAATTCTTTATACTTGGTATAAACTAATCTCATATATATGAGGTTAAGCTGGATCATTAAATCTCCCTGAAAATGTTGAATTATAAATTGTACTTAAACCTTCCTCTATTTATCTATAAAAATAAATACAATTAAATGCGTATAATAAACTAAACAAATAATACATGCACCACTTAATTGTAAACTAGTAAACAAAATCCATCATATCACTTCACATATACTTTATTTACATCGGGATAAAGTAAAATGGTTACAAGAATAAATTGATGTAATAAGAAGAAGACATCTTTATATGGATATTCAATAAACTGATGAGACTAGATAGCCATCTAAACAACTTCCAATGATGTTTAGAAAGCCACTATATTATTTTATATATGCTTTTTGACAAAAAATTGCAAAGTTATTATCTTGACTCCATACCAAATTGTCATCACCTTTTTATTAGAAAATGATGACCATATTAAATCATAATAAGCAGAAGAGGATGTCCTTTTATTTGTATAATTTGTTGTCTTCAATTTTGTGTATTATTGTCGTTATAATAGTATTGCTTCAAATTTCAATTCCATCTAAACTTGTAGTCTTGTTTTTGATTCTCTATAATATATTCAAGAAATGTTAAGAGGTTAGAGGAGAACAATAAGAACTCAAAGAAGTGCTATCAACCATTTTGAGTTAACATTAAAATATGTTTATCTGATGACATTAATAATGTTATGAAACTGTAACTTACAACCCAAATTAAATAGTGATTCTTTAGTAACCAAGGCCTTATATCTTGTCATGATTCTAGTAGAGTTGAATATTAGCATGGAAATACCTGAAGAGCTTCTGAAAATAGCTTGTACAGATAAACATGATGATGTAATACTAACAAGACATAACAACCTTTTATTTTCATTCACATTGTTAGTTCTTCTTAGCTACATTGATCCTTTAATTTCAATATAAAGTAATTCTTTACCTTAAACATTTATATATTACTTTTCTACAGTGAAGGGAGTTGAAGAAATATATAAAAAGTTATTTCAATTTTCAAATGTTTCTAAAGAAACGCATAAAATTACAAATTTATAGTGATTATTCCAATCAAGAAATTACCTTTAAGATATATTTTGTTTTAGTACTTAATTTCATAACTTATTTACATATATGATAGTTGACATGCTTGATTCAAGAATTAAATTTAATAAATAAGTTTTCTTTAATAAACTTTAGGGGGTTTTTTAAATTCAACAGTGCGATTAAACTTAACTATGTAATAAATATTTATAAACCTATCATTACGAGCATCAATCAAACATCTTTAACAATTACCAAAATTCAAACGACAAAAGATAAAATAATAGAAGAGTAACGTTCAAGGAAGTTTTTTTTGGCAACTACTGAAGTAGGATCGGAATCTGGAAGCTGACGTGTAAGCTGACCACAAAAGAGAAGCGTCGAGGCCCAGTATTTAAGAATCACCCGCCCTTGCCACCACATCAACATTCGACGCCCAACATTAAATCTTTTGTATGAAAAAAAATATACATCAATCCATACCTATTCCTATTCTATGCCCATTCCTGTTGTTCACTTCTTTTCTTTGTCGCGTATCGAAAGTTGAAGAGAGAATTCCATAGTGAAACTGCCCCGATTACAAGGACCCGCGTAGCTTATTCGAATTCTCTCGAAACCCTAGAGTAGAAAGAACAATTTTTGCTTCTGTAAGTGTCTACTCTTATCTATGCTTTTAACTTATGTTGCCAGTTGGTTTTGATTTCATTCATTTATTTGATGTTTGTGTGTTAATGTGTATGCGGTTTTTGAGTTTCATGTTTAGTACTATCTGGAACTTTTTTTTCTCTCTTTAAATTCTTCTGGTTTTGAGTGGGGGTGATTGATAGTAGGTGATAAGGTAGTGAAAAGCAATCAATGACATGCTTTTTGGACAACCAATGTGTAGTTGAAATATGGTTTATCTTATGTGCAAAATCAGTTCTCAAGCACACAATTTCATGAAATCGGTCTAGTATGGGGTTGTGTATGCTTGTATGAGTCGCATTATTTTGCTTCATTTTTAGAGTATCAATAAATTGGATGCCTTGATGGTTTTATACGAAGTATAGTTCAATATTCTTATATTATAAAGTAAATGAGTCGGTATGTTTTGGATGCAATGGAAAGAGGATGGATGTTCGAGTTTGGCTTTTAAGTTTAAGATCAAACGGTTGTCTCTGTTAAATGGTTGTCAAATGTTGCTTTGTGCTTTGTTTTAGGCATGGCGATCATTTCACAGGCAGGTCCGGCACATTGTGTTTCCATGGAGATTACACATGGTAAAATCAGACAAAACTTATCCGTCGGCACATTTAATGCCATAGACGTGGTTAAATTGAAGGAGCCACGTGTGAGATTCTTGTCTTTATCATGCAATTCTTCAAAAGCACCTCATATTCTGGGCCTAGAAAGCTCATTGCTTGGAATCGGGAGAGGTCATCAACTGATAGTTGCTGCCAGTCCTCCTGAGGAAGCTGTAATTGCTACCGAACCACTAACAAAAGAAGATCTTGTAAAATATCTTGCCTCCGGGTGCAAGGCTAAAGAAAAGTGGAGGTATGATTTCCAGTTCTTCACTGTAGATTGATTGGGTTAGATTGATTGGGTTAATATTTTCAGTGCAATTTAGCATACACTTTGATAATAGTGTGTTAGTTTTATTGCTACATTGGTCATTTATTGATTCATCAATTCCACATATCATGGCAATGCGTAACAAGGGAATAGTTTTTTTATGCTATCTGCTTTTGTGTATTGAATGGGGCTTTGATACAAAATGTTGCGGCAGTTTCTCTCTCCAAAAGATTTCTGATCTGTTATTTATGTACTGACTGAAAGTATTTGTGTATCAAGTTTGGTTGTTGTATCTTTTGACAAATATATGCTGTTGGAAGAAATCATACTCCCATGACATATTATAGGGCTGATTGTGTTTTTTGAAATTGTTGTTTGCATAACCAAATTGCCTTCTACAAGGGTTTCTTTTTTCATGATTTTGGAAATCTTGCTCTTGAAATTTTGTTTCAATTGATCAGTTAATTTGTCAAAGTTAGCCTTTTGTGCTTGATTCTGGATTTCTGCAAACCTAGTTGTTTGATTGACTTCAGTGAGTGATATTTTGCAGAATAGGTACAGAACATGAGAAGTTTGGTTTTGAATTTGGAACATTACATCCCATGAAGTATGAACAAATAGCAGAGTTGCTTAACGGTATTTCTGAGAGATTTGATTGGGGTAAAATAATGGAAGGTGATAAAATTATAGGACTTAAGCAGGTAAATAGTTTTTCATGCTTATCTTCGTTTCTTCAGAAATAGCATCCTTTTACTTGCAAGTGTGCATGTGTTTATACTTACTTCCATTTTGATGTTGCTCATATGATATACTTTTTTCAACGGTTATTACAGTTGTGCCTTTTGGATTACAGTGACTTTTTCAACTATTGGCTCTTTTAGTTTATGTATTCCTCTAACTAGAGAATAACATTTATTCTAAAATCTTTATGTTGGTATGGGCCAGGGAAAGCAAAGCATATCGCTAGAGCCTGGTGGTCAGTTTGAGCTGAGTGGTGCACCTCTTGAAACTTTACATCAAACATGTGCAGAGGTCAATTCTCACCTTTATCAGGTAGGAAATCTGCTTCGCACATGCTTGAAAAGCTTGTTATGCCTCTTTTTCATCCATGTGTTCTGTATAATCCTTGTGGTTCATGTATAATGTTCAAATGTGATCAACTTTAATGCCTTTGGCATAGTTGTTTTCTTTGTTCAGTGATAGCCTAATACTGCATCCTGGAATTTATATAAAATTAAATGAATATTTATTTGGAAAATTGCCACTGCCAAGAAATTTAGTATTATGGCTTTGTGGCTAACTTCTAGTCCTTCCATAGTGGGTTTGACATTATTTGCACTAGCATCTCTCTGGGATACATTTTTCTTCCTTCATTGGCAATAACTTCAAAAAACAGAAAAAAAAAATCCTTATTTTCTGCTACCAGTAGTTTCTGCTTCTCTACTCAACATAGCCAGCTCCTCTTAGGGCAATCATATGTACAGAGACTATTTTCACAGAGAAGAATTTCTGTCATGATGAAAGCTATTATCATGATTTTATTAATAGATCAGTATGCTGCCATCATAAATCATAACATGTGAACCGAAACATGATCATTCCAATATTGTCTTATTTTTCCAACCACCTCCTTTTATGAATTATCCTTGGTTTGATCTTCTTTCAATCACTACTTTTTCTCATGATATCTTGTCTTTTTCACCAGGTGAAAGCTGTTGCAGAGGAGATGGGGATTGGATTTCTCGGAATTGGTTTCCAACCCAAGTGGGGGCTTAAAGACATCCCGGTTATGCCCAAGGTACTAATTAGTTTCCCGTTTCAGCAACATAATCTACTAGATGAATGTTAATCATTGTTTCTTTAGAGAGATGCAATAGTTAAGATTGCATGATCTATTGATGCTTCTGCTTGTAAAAGTCCATGGTCAGATATCTCGATGCTTCCATAAAGCTTGCGAACCAGGGTTCTACACATGCAAGCTACAGCCACAGGAGTTAGACTTAGAAATTCCTGAGTCATTTTCTCTTCACAAAAGAGGTGATGTGTTCTTGGGATGAAGAGGGGATGAAGAGCCTTACAGAAAGTATCACTTGTGATATGCATCTGTGACATCTGGATCATCCCATGATTTATGTGCTTCCTTGTTTGGTTATTGTATGCATTCAGATCCCTTACCTGTCACTTGTTCTGTTGTACAATGGCTGAGAGTTAATAAGCGTCATATTTAGCTCATTCTTTTGGCATCCACAAGGCGGCTATTTTCAAAATCCAAAGCTTTCTAAATTTGAAACTTATAGACTGATCAAATAATTTACACTGAGGCCAAAAAGGTTCTAAAGATCACTCAAACTGTTTCAATGATCTGAATTTCATATAGATTTCCATCTACAGCATTTTGTACAAAATTTGATAATTTTTCTATTTTTGTTAGCCAGTAATATTAGGTCTTCCATTTATATTGAGGGGTTGATCCATTAATTTGAGTCTGTGTGGTAACTATTGAATTATTAACTTTAAAAGTTTTATGGTAGAAAATAGAAAGTCAAATCAATATCACTTAGAATTGATTTTTGCAAGACTTACGTAGAATCCTTTCGTTATCAATACTATTTAATGTTTCCTCTTTACACCATTCAGTATCTAGAGGCTATAAGGAAAACTCTTTTTTAGAAATGTCATAATGTGTGTTATTACATTATGGAAAACTATTGAAATATTTTCTGTACCTTGGGCTTGGGTTGATGTCATGGATTTGATTAAGAGCAAATGCATACTCAATAGATGTGGATAAATTTAATTTGGGTCAGTGGGGGCAGTTGTTGTGGACTTGTTCAGAGTGGTCATACAATAGCACATACCCTTTGGTTAGTCTAGCTTTCGGTCAGTGGGCTGGATCCATCCATGTTTATCCTAGTCTTTATTTGTTAAAAGTTTATCTGTGCATTGACTTGTATTCTGTTTCAGGGAAGATATGATATAATGAGGAATTACATGCCTAAAGTTGGTACACTTGGACTTGATATGATGTTTAGGACATGCACCGTTCAGGTTAGAGGAATGGCATTTTTCTATGCCCTTCTAAAGCAAAGTATTGTTTATTGGCTAATTAATTTCTCAATATTCCTTTTCTCTATTAAGTGAACAACCATTTTGCTTTCCACATTAGTACCGGCAACTTCTCATGGTCAAAAAATTTACTTTCTGTAGGTTAATCTGGATTTCAGTTCTGAAGCTGACATGATAAGGAAATTTCGTGCTGGTCTTGCTTTACAGCCTGTGAGAAAGAAACAATTTTGCACATTCTTCTTTGATTGAACATCTCTGCCACATCAAATATCTAATGATTGAAAATTGACAGATAGCAACAGCTATATTTGCAAATTCACCTTTCACTGAAGGGAAGCCAAATGGCTATCTGAGCATGAGAAGGTGTCGGCATATTGCTTCTAATTGTGCCTAGCACTATTATTTGTTCTCTGATGTTTATATAAGTGCTCTTCATTCATTAAACAGCCAAATCTGGACTGATACGGATAAAAACCGCACTGGCATGCTTCCTTTTGTATTTGATGATACGTTCGGGTATGTTCAACTTTTTCTATTTGCAGATTCCTTTTTATTTCTTGACATTGATCATGCTGGTTATTCTTATGCAGGTTTGAACAGTATGTGGATTATGCTCTTGATGTTCCAATGTATTTCGTTTACCGTAAAAAGAAGTATATTGACTGTACTGGACTGTCATTCCGGGTTTCCATCTAACCTCACTAGTCTTGTCATTTAGGACTTTCTTTAATCCATTTGAAAACCTTTTTCTGTGTTGCATTTTCATTTCAGGAATCTGATTCTGTATTCCTGAGATGAAGCTATTGGCTTTCTAAGAAAATTGATTATCCTCGTATACTTGTTCAGGACTTTATGGCTGGAAAACTTCCTTGCCTTCCAGGCGAGTTCCCAACCCTTAATGATTGGGAGAATCATTTGACAACAATATTTCCCGAGGTATCCTTCTTCATCAATTTGCTAAAGATAGATGATTTTGGCATTGCTATGGCTTCTTTAACATTGTTGTATTTTTCATTCAGGTGAGGCTGAAGAGATACTTGGAGATGAGGGGTGCTGATGGAGGCCCTTGGAGGAGGTTATGTGCCTTGCCGGCATTTTGGGTAGTTTTCCTTGTTCAATGGTGCATTTTATTTTACTTTACGTGAAATTTGTAGAGAATGGTCAGATTAACTTGTCACTTACTGGTTTTTATATTTATTTTTTAATAATAGTTAATGAAAAAGATTATCCAAAGAAGAATCAAATATGAAGAATATCATAGTTTAGATGGGTTTTGGGTTTTTTCTTTGCGATATTTGCTGTACTCTTATAACATTATAAGTGATGTTCATATTCCCTTTCAAATGTCAGGTTGGATTGTTGTATGATGAGATGTCACTTCAAACTGTTCTAGACATGACAACTGATTGGACTCCAGAGGAAAGACAAACGTTGAGGAATATGGTAATTGAAAAACTTATGATGAATTGAATTAACTCTTTCTTATCACAAGGTTGTATGTGCATGACACAACATTTGTAAAAGTAGAATCATCAGAAAGAAACAAACTTCTGTTTGTCTCTTTTCTCTTCATGATAGTCTGGAGTGAAGTTCCAAAACCTGAAATGTATAGCAGTACATTATATGTCAGTAGTCTGAGGTGCGATACATATGTTTCTTTATGCCTATCACTGTAATTTAAATTGGGAGATGTGATTAGAACATATTTTTAGTAGGTTCCAAAAATGGGTTTAATGACACCATTTCGGGATGGAATGCTTAGGCACATTGCTGAAGACGTTGTAAAATTGGCTAAGGTAACCTCTAGAATGTTGTGGTTTATCCAGCTTATATAAATAGTTCTCAAAGATACACCTATTTGTTGCAGGATGGCTTGGAAAGAAGAGGCTTCAAAGAAGTGGGATTCTTAAAAGAGGTAACCGAGGTTGTTAGAACAGGTAACTGCATATGTATTATGTGCCTCTGCATTCTTCTTTTATTTTCCCTTTTGGAATCCTTTCCATTTTCTTTCCTAACTAAAGTAAGGTGCAAATCCGAAGATATTAACAAAGTTTTTATATGTTAGGAGATGCCAATGATCTTGTGTAGCAAATCCGAAGATATCAACCAAGCTTTTATATGTTAGGAGATGCCAATGATCTTGTGTATCTCCAATCATTTTCCTGCTCAATATGCTTTTCAGATTTTGGACCTTTTGTGTCATATTCTGTCAGTCTTGATTTAGTGTGGTTGTCCTTTGTTATGGTGTGTCTGGTTAGAACAGTTAAGTTTTCAGACTAAAAGAGAAAGACTTGTTTTGGAAGCTGAGTTTATGTTACTCCCTGGAGGAATTTAGAAAGAATGTTTACATAGGAAGAGGCAGTGGAGAGAGCATTATCTCTAACGAAATTGGAGATTTGCTTGTACTTGCATGTTACTGAATAGGTTTTCTCAGATATTTTGATGTCTACTTGTACATGCATAGTTGTTAAAGAGTGTCCAATAACCATTGTAATATTCAGGATTCAACTGCTGCATTAAAATTTCCTCAGTTTTCTAATTTGAAGTTCGGTGGTTGTGATTGTCGATATTCCCATGGCAGGAGTGACACCAGCTGAGAAACTCTTGCAGTTGTACAATGGAAAGTGGGGGCAATCTGTCGATCCTGTGTTTGAGGAGCTACTCTACTAATGTTTATTTTTACGGGTGCCCTTTTTGTGCACAGCGGTCACCAAAAATTTGGTGTCAAATTGGTTGTTTAGCTTTTTGTAATAAATAAAATTTTGGGAATGTACCATTCGTATTATCAGCTTTGTTCTTTTGTTTTCTTGATATGATGACGCCTGGTTTTCATGGATAACGATGACGATGCTGCTTTTCGCTTTTATATGAGCCCAATCTTTTTGGCACAGCGGCGAAGTCCCAAGTATCAATCTTCATGTTTGGAAAAATTACCATCTTTGCTTGAGAAACTCATCAAGCATATAGATAATTTCCCATTTCCATGCAACACTTTATCATAAGAACATCAAGACAATCAATGTGGATTACACCTGTGAAATTAGAGCCAGAGCCAGAGCCATAGCCATAGTCCTCATCAATCAACGAAATTTGAAGATCCTAGTATTTTATGAATTGGGCGCGAACATGATTCTTCTTGTACATCAATGTAAAGATGAATCCAAAGAACCCCGTCAACAAATAGAAGAATTCCACGGCCAACTGTTGATAATCAATCCGGTTCAATGGCTTAAACAACCAACCTATGCAACATATGCTACTCATCAGCTATGTCAAAACCTATCCTATTCTTTCCAATTCAGTAAGTCATTTTGATTTTCTCCCAAGAAGCTTTTGACCTTAAAAGAGAGAGGCTGTCAACTATGATACTCAGAGATATCCGTGGTAGATATGAACTAATACAACAAAGAAAACTGGTTTGAAATCCCTAAGCATAATCTATTTCTTCCCTGCTACCATCTATGTTACATAAACTATGAAGTCATCAACGCCGTTCCGAGTATTTTATAGGCCTGGGCAAAGTAAAAAAAAGAATCCCTATTTTTACCAAATTTTAGGCTCTTATAAAAAAATATTGTTTCTTTTTATTTTTTTGTGAAAGTAAAAATAGGTCTCATTTTACTATTTATGAGGATGGGATTTGGGGGGTGCCTTGGCTGCCCTTGCCCAGGTCTAACCTTGGAAGCCATGCCGAAGACAAAGCCTCGTATTCTTATGATGGGAAATATATGGAGTTGTTTTATCATAATTTTTGAATTCCCTAATATAACATAGTCAGAAGCTACTATTTAGCTTACCCGCATCAACCTATGTAAGGTCGTAAGGTTTATATTATGTAGCAACTTGACAACCCTGGGCACGTAATGTGATTTCTCCCCTCGCACTCTCTCTCCTCTTTCCTAACATTATGTCATAACTGATTTGTACCTACCAATCAACCTTGTTTCCTTCAATTGCATGCGACAACTAGGTATCAGAGCGAACGAACCTTGGGATTAATTATGGTAGAAGGGATGCGGGCAGCTGAGTTTCGGAGTATTGAACAAAACTTGAAGCTTTTGCTGGAAAACTAGCCGAGGAACCAAAAACTGTTGTGCAGAACTAAAGTAGCATGGAGAGGCATGAAAAGGAACTTGCAGAACTCAAAAACATGTTTCACCAGTTCATGTGAACAATGGTAGGAGTCACGAAGCAAGGTTCACATGGGAAGGAGTCCTTGGCACACCCCAATAGGAGTCCCCCAAAGGAGGGAACTGTACACTACTCCCATGAGGTTCAGTAAGATCAAGTTCCCAATATTCGAAGAAATTGGCATAAGAAGTTGGGCATACAAAAGTGAACAGTTCCTTGCGCTAGACTACACATCTATGGAAAAGAAGGTAGGGATTACTGCAATGCACCTGGAAGGAGAGGCGCAAGAATAATACGTGCTAATCATTAAAAGATGAACTTCCAAGGACCAGTAGAGTTGGGAAGAACTAAATGAAGCAATCAAAAAGAGATTTGACGAGGAAGTGTTTGATTCAAAGAGCTTTGACAGGAACAGTAGATACAAAAGTATTGAGCAAGATTCAATCGGTAATCCAACAAGCTTGCATTACCCAAAGATTACCTCATCAAATTCTTCCCAAAAGGATTAAAGCCTAAATTGGAAGTCACTATTAAGCTCCTCAAACCCTGCACGTTGCAACAAGCATAATTACGCACTAGGAAATAGGAAGCAGTTTCGACAATTTATGCGACATTACTGCTAGTGATGGGAAACAGCTGGATCAGTTCTCAAATAAGAACGAGCAACAGTCGGAATTCCAAGGCTGCATCCCTCCAGCTTTAGGTCCCAAAGCCCACATAGAGAGGGGAATACTACCCACTTTGCAAGCAGCTATGATAAGAAGTTGCTCAACCCGACACATCACCCTTCAAAGACTGCAACTTGGAAAATCCCTTAGGTTACAGATTCTATGAAATAAATGGTTAAATTAATTAGATTTTAGGCAGATTTGATTATAATTTTTAGTGCTTGATTTGAGGAATAAGTTTAAAGATATTATTGTGATATTTAGCAAATATTTAATATTTTCTGTTA
>JAOTAX010000197.1:30400085-30424644 GCA_025629825.1 Erythroxylum guanchezii
ATCTCTCTAGTTTAATCCAAATTAAGAATCATCTCATTTGGATAACTAGAGCAAAAGTTATGGCTAAAACACCGAAATATACTCAATAAACATATACATTTTCCAGCTTTTTACTTCCAACATATCACATATAACCCATCTTGTACCTAAACCATCTTTTCTATTTCATTTCAAATTCAAGAATTCTTTATTTCTTTACACATAAATAAATGCCAACAATTTCTCATTTAATCGAAAAGTTCGAGGTCCAACATAATCTCATCTAATCAGGCACTAAAGCATCAAGTGTCTAAAAAAATTTATCAGATTTATTAATTAATGATACAGCTACTAATTTTGAAGTGTTTAAACAAAAAATTTTAATTCTGAAATTTTTAAAGGAGGACAAATTTCAATAAAATTGATAAAAACTATTTAAAAAATTGATGTAACTTTGGATAACTATTATATAATGAAGCAAATTGCCTATTATGAATTTGTAAGGGTAAAAAGAATTACCATAATAACAGTACCGTATGATCGTTTAATAATTATTGCTAATTAAATAATTGCAATTATTATTAACTGAATAATAATTAATTTTTTAAATTTAATTAAAATTAAGAATATGTATGTATTATTTAGTTAATTACGATCATATTTGACAAAATAAAAAAATTGAATTTTTGTGAAAGCCTTTCCCTGTATATATATGCATAGATGATTATATGACTTTGGCATCCATCAAAGTAATCTTCGTAAGTTCTTGGTTCATATATGAGCTATAGTTATTTGTTTTCGTGTAATACTTGGCCTTCATTTTGTCACCTTTCCACCTTGTTGTGCATGACTTGCCCATGTGGCTGCCCACAACTGCCGTGTTCTCCTTTTTTTCCATGTTTACGCCGTCTTATCTGCTACAGATTTTGTCTAAATCCTACTTTTTCCCATTATTTGATGCTTTCCCATGAAGCTGAAGGTTAAAAATAAAAGCTGAAAATAAGGGAGAGAGGACAAAACTGAGGTGAAATGGGTGCTATTGCATCAATCTGTAGAGATAAACTTGCTTTTGTGTATAGTCCATTCGTGCTGTGAGATGCTGTGAAGTGAACAGTACAACGTAATGGGTTGAGATTGTGATGGGCACTCACCATTTCTATAATCGTCTCTCTCTCAAGTAGGTCTTGAATGACATGAAAATGACATTCTAACAACAATCTTTGCAGAAGTAGATATCATCTCACCTTCTGCAGTCACCTTTTCTGTCTGTCAAGTGAAGGAAGATATGTTTTTATATAAAGCAGAATCTTCGAGAGATAATAGCCAAGATAATGTATACTTGACGAGTTTGTTTAGAATGCAATTTCAGTTATGATGTCTATGTCCAACATGCCATTTGTGTGTTTAGATTACTGAAGAGTTAAACTTTTCCCTCGGAACTGTGATATAGAAGGGTTTAATGGTGGGATAGATTTAGTTTCTGAAAAGAGTATTATCGGATTGGAAAAAAGAAATGGGGTTTTGTAGTTGAGCGAAATTGATATTTTGTAAGATCGTGAAAGAGACAGAGATCAAGTAGCCGACTAGCCCTTGTGGGGATGGTGTGAGGAGGGCCTAAAAAAAACACTTATCTAACAAGAGACAGGCTGACATTTAAATTTCATGGGCCACCAACACCAATAATTGAATCTTACTCTTCATTATATATCACTAATTGGGCACCTAATTTGATCCATGCACCACAAATGCATCCAATTATTCACATTTTTAAGGTCTAACCACGTTGTCTTTCATCCACGACCAGCGGACAGCCCTCATCTACACAATGATTTTCACCTACACAACTATATATCTATTTCTATCAGATTCCCATTGTTTTCAGGTAATTGTTACTCATTATTTATTTAAGCTGGCCTTGGTGATAAAAGTGGTTAAGTCATAGTTTATTGGCATGATCCATGCAATTTAGTAGTGTCCAAACGAAGCATGTAATCTAATAAAAATTCTGATCTTGAGTGAGGCAAGTCTAAAATGGAAGATGATTAAGGATTCATATAGAAGCAAACGATCACAAAACATAATTGGCAATTCTGGAAATCTAAAATTGACAGATGGAGAATCATGTTAGAGGTTGGGGTTGGTATATTAGGACTTATTGAGGCCAGAGAAGCTGAGATTGTCTTCTTTGAAATCCAGCTCACATACTCCTCTTCGACTTTGACATTGCTCCCTCCTAAAAAAAACACATCATATTCACATAAAATATCCTATTATATCTTACTCCTACAAAAAGGACAAAGGCCACCACCATTTTTCTTCAGTCCCTCATCTCTCTAGTCCTTCGCATTTTTCTGTATAACTTACTTGATCAACTCTTGTTACAGATACCATTTTAGCAAGTTTGTATCCCACATCAGAATGAGAGAAATTCTCCATATCCAAGCCGGTCAATGTGGCAACCAAATTGGTGGCAAGTTTTGGGAGGTTGTATGTGACGAACATGGAATTGATGCTGCTGGGAACTACATGGGACACTCTCGTGTCCAACTTGAGAGGGTTAATGTTTACTACAATGAGGCTAGCGGTGGACGTTATGTGCCACGAGCTGTTCTAATGGACCTTGAGCCAGGGACAATGGACAGCTTGAGGACTAGTCCTTATGGGAAGATATTTAGGCCTGACAATTTTGTGTTTGGGCAAAATGGAGCTGGGAATAACTGGGCTAAGGGCCATTATACTGAAGGAGCTGAATTAATCGACTCTGTTCTTGATGTTGTCCGCAAAGAGGCCGAAAATTGTGATTGCTTGCAAGGTCTGTAGTCCATTCGTTGATCTGTGTTTTATCATTTCATGGTGTTACAAATGGTTAGATTATTTTTCTTATGGTCTTTTCAGGCTTCCAGATATGCCATTCACTGGGAGGTGGAACAGGGTCAGGAATGGGGACTCTGCTCATATCAAAAATCAGGGAAGAGTATCCTGATAGGATGATGCTAACATTCTCAGTGTTTCCTTCTCCTAAGGTTTCTGATACAGTTGTTGAACCCTACAATGCCACTCTGTCTGTGCACCAGCTTGTTGAAAATGCTGATGAGTGCATGGTTCTTGACAACGAGGCTCTATATGACATCTGTTTTAGGACTCTAAAGCTCACCAATCCAAGTTGTAAGTACACATATAAACTACCTTCAAATGTTTCAACACTTGACAAAAGGAGATTGTCCAGATGTCGTGTCATTTATAATTAATATAAGCCATTTTTATGTCTAATGTTTCTTTGTGCATGTATTGATTTTACTGTAGTTGGTGACCTTAACCATTTGATCTCAACAACCATGAGTGGAGTCACCTGTTGCCTCCGCTTCCCCGGACAGCTCAACTCCGACCTCCGGAAGTTAGCTGTGAATTTAATCCCCTTCCCACGTCTCCACTTCTTCATGGTTGGTTTTGCGCCATTGACCTCACGTGGCTCCCAACAATACCGTGCTTTAACAATCCCTGAACTCACTCAACAAATGTGGGATGCTAAGAACATGATGTGTGCAGCCGACCCACGACATGGCAGGTACTTGACGGCCTCAGCCATGTTCAGGGGCAAGATGAGCACCAAGGAAGTTGATGAGCAGATGATAAATGTACAGAACAAGAATTCCTCCTATTTTGTTGAGTGGATTCCTAACAACGTCAAGTCAAGTGTGTGTGACATACCACCAACAGGGTTATCGATGTCATCAACGTTCATGGGAAATTCTACATCCATCCAAGAAATGTTCAGAAGGGTATCAGAGCAATTCACGGTGATGTTCAGGAGGAAGGCGTTTTTGCATTGGTATACAGGTGAAGGGATGGATGAAATGGAATTTACAGAGGCAGAAAGTAACATGAATGACTTGGTTTCAGAGTATCAACAATACCAAGATGCTGTTGCTGATACTGAGGAGTACGAAACTGAGGAAGCTGTGGAGAACTGAGAAGATTTATGTGAACATATTTGTATATTTTTCTCCTCCTTACGTGGTTTTTATTTCATTGGGGCCTAATATATTTATAGATTCATGTTTGCTTGCTGTTTGATGATGATCAACAATAAGGTAAGGCCTATGTTTTATGGTATGTATGTTGCTGCTTTGGTCATCCTGCAAAGCAATTGATGTTGTGAAGCTCTGAAATTTTGATACATAAAATGCATCTGAGAATGGCTGCAGTTGCATAAGTTTACATGACCAAATTTATATGCCTTTATTATCCTTAAAAATGAGTTCTGATGGTGGAGAAATGCTATATTTCTGCTTGACAAGCTAAGCCTCCATATTATTTGGTTTCGCTTCCAATTTTGCCACAGTGATTTAGCATTTTCACTTCCAAGCTCAATCTCCCAGTTTTCCTGGCTTTGGCCAACCTAGCAAAGAAATCTCACTTTTCTGCATTAAAAGCAGGTCAATGGATTCAATTACTACAGGGGTTAATAAAAGCTGCTTATATAACTGCAGGATCTTGTAGCGTACTAAATGCTTCATTCATGATCACAAGTTCATTCAAAACTTTCCTTCTTCTGGAAAGAAATAGTGTTTGACTTAAAACCACAAAAGCAGCATAGAAAAGGAACTCAACCCTAAGCTGCAGCAGCCGCAACCAATAGCACAGAGTACATTCAATTACAAGGCTCACATAAGACGTCTATTTCACCCTCTACAATCAAATTTTTAACAGCAGTTGGAACCCCTCTACAAACATTTAATTCGTCCAAAGTGTGTCTTAATTATTCCCACAAAGGTGGTTGTATTTGAAAGATCAGCAAAGCGAAATAAACAAAGAATGTTTGTATGCGCACACAAGTTATCCAATAAAGCAGAGTGCCGACAATCATCCCACAATGTTATGAACGAATTTTTTAAGATGACTACCGACTCATCATGCAGATTGATCATTGCGGCTCATTCCCTGTGCTCAAGAAATCTTGGATCCTGCCTGAAAATTAAGCTCAGTTTGGCGAAGCAAGTCACATCTGGAGGGAAAGGTGCCCAAGAAAACAATTATTTTGAAGTTCATCCATCAATTATCACAAATTGGAACTCCTTTTACTTTCCAGGGTTGTTCCCTCTTTTAAAGCTGCTTGTGCCTCGCTCTCCCTTCCTAATGCAAAAAGAGATACAGCTTGCAAATAAGATGCAATGTCCCAAAGTGGAGATATGGCTTGTGCTTGTACTGCATCATTTAGCGCTTCTTGTGGCATGTCACTCATGATGTAAGAGAGACTTCGGCGAGCAAAAACAGTTGGAGATACCATTGTTCCAACATCTATGAACTGCAAATATAAATCAATTGTCAGCTGAACTTGGAACATTCCAAAAATTTAACAATTGGATCTTTCAAGTGGGGCAGAAATTTGGTAATCCACGGAAAAGGGTGTTTTACATAGAGATTTGGAAAACCTTTTTGAGTTTTGACACTAAGCTCAATTTCAGATAGACTTCAGAAATACATTCTTACCCAAACTTTGCTTCCCCACACATGGAATAACTTATCCAAATCAGAAATATGGATGCCGATCAAACCTGAGAGTAGCAGTCAATGGCAGCCCTTAAATCTTTATGACGAAAAGCAATATCTCCCTTCTTCTTTGAATTTAACGTTTCTTGCATCTGATTGGTCCACATCTGAAATGAGAGCTGATACAGAGGAAACAGGAGTGAGTACAGTCACATTCTTGCTACTGAAATGGCTATGAAGGAGATGCAATGTCAGGGTGAATGTCTGACTCAGAACAGACAACCAAACAATTTCTTAAATTAGGTTGCCCATAAAGGAAGGAAGCAGTAACAAAAATCACACAACCTAGGGGATCATATAAAGTACAAAACCTATGAATGATTAGCCCATCTGGAACCAAAGAATTTACAAGCTTTTGCATATGGACGAATAAAGCAGTCCCTCACAGTCAAGGCAATAAATGAAGTAACAAATTAAGCAGTTCACGCTATCATTATACAATTTAAACATTTTATTAGCTAGAATGCTTGATGCCCTGCAGGCAGCAGATACCAACCTACAATGTTGAATCCAGGAAATTCAGGACATGTAAAACAACTAATTGAAATATCATATACAAACCTCAGTAGCTGCACCCTCATCATCCTTGTATCCAATCTTTTCCAAGATTTCATGAATAGCAGTCAAATCCATTCTGAAGCAAGCTTCACCAAATGGCGTCAGAGGTACAGCTTCAGCAACATCTGGTATACCCATCAATACATGAGAAGGAACCTGCAAAAATAATTAGTTAATTCATGTCCATCACGGGATAAGAGTACCTCAAAGTCACACAAACAACTGTGACTGGCAGAAGAGCCTTAAAATTAAGGTGTACTAGGATCTGATTGAGCAAGACCTTAATGAAAATAAGACGCAGACTTCGTATCAAAGCCATTGACAACAAACCTCAGTATCCTTTTGCAGAGGAATCAAAGCAGAAACCAATGACTTTGGATTTGGTCGCTCTCGGGGTTCATACTGTAAACATCTAGAAGCTAACCTCACCAACTCAGTCCCATCATCATTTGTAAATTGGCCTTCCAAGCATGAATCTGTCAACATGTTAATGTTCCGGTCACGTATTAAGTCCAGTGCCTGAAAAAGAAAACAAAGAAAGAAAGCAGTTGAACAACAGAAGTTGGTTGGAACCATCAGAAAGAATTTTAGGACAGAGAACCTTCAAGGAATTCATGCCATCATTATCTTTGTGAAATGAGAATTAGTGTTCTTCTGTATCTAAAGATGCATAAATGCTGAATGGTAAATTCTCAGTTGCCATTTTGTTAAGGTCGGTCACATTACTGTAAACCAAAACATTTACTGGTGTCCACCAGCCCACTATAAACCCAAGAGAGAAAGAAAAAGGAAATCTCTTTCAGTAAGTTGTTTATGAGATATTAAAAGTGCCAACGGAACCCATACATAAACTACTCTCATGCACTACACAAAAGAATAGATTATGGCAACTTCATCAAGTTAACAGCTGATCAAACACATGATAAGATACAGAAACTCATATTTAAGTTAATGTAACATGCAAAAGTAGCAGGAAGATGATAATGGTTATGTACTTAGAAACAAACAATAACAATCAGATCCTAATAATTATCTACAGAAGTTCAAGATCAGCAGGACTATCATACACATAACTTGCCTAAGAGGTTCCATTTAGATGCCATACTGCAGTCGAAATTTATTCCTGTGTAACTCTTTTATCGATTTAAGTGCTAAAAAGAGTTTGTTAGGTCATATCTCTGTGGGCCTGTGGGGAAATTCATAATTTTCAAAATGAAGCAAAGTCAGAGGGCATAATTTCCTTTATACTTTTTTGGCCATCTAAATAGTATGCAACATATATGTTTCTAAGAGAACAATAGAAAAGGTAATCTGCAGTATCACCAGCCATTACTTCATATTTATCTGAAAATACAATAAAACCACGAAAGAAAATGGAGGAACAACGGTGACAGTAAGCTCACATTCCCTTGTATCATGGTTTACAGGTTTCAAATTTTCCTTCACTATGATAATATTCACCTTTGAACAAAAAAGAAAATCAGAAGCTTAGATATTGTTGATTCAAAATAACCCTCCAAGCTGAAGACTTACATGGCTAGGAGGAATGTGTTTTCCACTGAGCAGATCAAGTAAAAGGGTCCCAAAGCTATAAATTACACTTTCTGGAGTTACCCTGCCTACAGTGTAAAAGAACATGTAAACATAAAATAACATAGAGAGGATAATGACATGAAACTTAGAACGATATTGCATTAAAGCATGTCATATTAATAAGCTGATTCTTACTGCTGAAACTATCAACTTTCTAACTCAAGATTCACAAAGGCATAAAAACCTCTAATAACCAATGAAATACAAGAAGAGGACAATGATCAGAATTATTTTCTCCTTTTCTTGTGATTTTATCGGAAACAGCCTCTTTACTAGTTAATAGTAAGGTTGCAAATTTCTGGAACTCCCCAGACTTCACGTCTCAGCAAAATTTCTACTGAGATATTGATGTTGTTGTTGTATTATGATTAGGATTAGTCAGAAATGTCTAACTAGCTTCACAAAATAAGTACCTGTTCTCAGATACTCGGGGGGAGTAAACGCCAAATTTGTACTGTAGCTTTTTCCATCCCTACTGTTCTTCATCAGACCAAAGCAAGAAAGTCTGGGATTTCCCTCCTAAGAAATAAACAATGGCAGTTTTATATGCTAAATTCAATTTATAGAAAGAAGTGAGAAATCTTGTCAAAACGTTGCATACTTCATCAAAAACAATCCTATATGCATTTAGATCATGATACAATGCCCGCCCTTTGCCGGTACAATATTCTAGGGCCTGTGCAAGATGCAGGGCCACCCTAAGCCGCATTGCCCATTTCATCGGTTGTGCTTCCCCTGAAGTCAACAGACCAAAAAGGAGACATGAGAGGAAACTACAAATATAGACTACAGAAATGATGTACCCATGTACCAATCACAATACAATTACTGCCTAACTACAGGGAATCTTAACCTAAAAATTACATGCTGCATTCACTACATAATCTGCCATGTACTGGAATTGGAGAATGGATAATTTCAATAGAATTAATACTTAGTAGATGTAATTGCATACTGAACAGGTGAATGAACTACTGGAACTTGACAATTTTTCGGTTATCGTCCTAATCATGAAATTCACAAGTTGTAAACAAAAAAAAACATTAGAGCTCAAGTAAGTAAATGAACATACAATGATTGGGTAAATAAATGAACATACAATGAAATAAGTGTTTAGCTAATGTGTCATTGGGCATAAATTCTGCAACAAGTAATCTATCGTCCCCTTCACAGCAACAACCAAGTAAATTTGACAACCGTTGGTTCCGCAGCTGTCCGACAGCTCTTGCTTCTTCCTAGGATGTAGAAGATAGCTCAGATTATGTAATATAGTAAAGGTTGATAGAAAGATTACCATGACGGCAGCTAGATTCATTAAGTTAAACGATAAGGCAAATAGTGTGCTTCACTGCTAACCAGAAACTGCCTTGCATCAGGCCAAGCTGATCTATTAAAGCGTTTCACAGCAATCCTCCTTTGATTCTCAAGCTTCCCCTTATAAACCACATTCGGAGCTTTTTCTCCATGTTCAGAGACTATATTCTCGACAGCAAAGCCTGAAGTAGCCATCCTGAGTGTCTCAATTGAGTATTCACGGAATGTAGGCAAATCATCAAGTTCACTCTTATCCTCATTTTCTATAAAGAGAAGTCATTTCAATTGTCACAACAACATAGATGCACTAACCAAGGAAAAACAAATCATGCATTTCACTTACCCTCATTAACTACCTCAGGAGCAGCTCCGTTATATTGAGGATCCCAACAACATGAAGACAGCTTCGAGCACTCACAACCCATTTCACTACTAGGAATTTGACGCCAAAATTCTCCAACTGCTGCTCAATACCCTCCAGTTGAATCAGTCCATCGAACTTCACAAGGAAACCCCCTTCTCAAGGCAAACAACACATTATTGACAACAAAGCAACGATCCTTCCAGAAACCAATATACAGAAGTAATCCAATAGACCTGCGACCATAACAAGTCAAATCAAAATACAAAACGTTGTCCAAAAACCATCAAATTAAACCGCCCCAAAAAAAACAGCACCAAAAAAAGAATGTTACAGGTCACATCACCAATTCCCTTTTCACATAAATAAACCACAAGTGGACAACTCCCATCTCTCAAGCATAAAACTTGTCCATTTCTGTAGACAAATCTACAAACCCAACAAAACCCACTTTCTGTTTCGCCGTGATCTCCAAGTTCCAACTTACAAAACACGACTATAAACCAAGTTGAAAATCACCTTAGCAGCGAGTTTCCACCAAAAGTCAACCCACTTCACGGAACTAGTCAACCAAACTCTCTGAATACAAACTCTCTTCCTTGAAGGTACAGACTTCCACTAAAAAAAAGCGGTATAAAAGAAGAAAAGAAGCAATACAAATACGTGCATACACGTACACCATAGCTAAAGAGAGATATAACAGAACCTGAAGAGTGGAATCAGCAAATCTCTTGTTGGATGAACTGGGCAGAAGAGAAAATGGGAAGCTAAAAAGTGAGTAGCTGGAATTTGGCTTTTTGGTTTTCAGAAAGTGCTTTTAGGAGCCGTGAATCTGAGACTGATAGATCAGCTTTTCTTCTTTCCTTTTCGTTCCTGTTTGAGAGACAGAGATTAAGAATGTTTTGGGAGACTTTGGGTTATAAAGAAAAGAAAAGAAATGAAATTTCATGTAAACCTTAAACTATGTATGTATTTGTCTGTCTTTGAATTGAGGCCTGCATTTTCATGAATTCCCACCGACATCAACCTACCTTTTCATTTGTTTAGCAATAGCATTCTACAACATTCAGCCTTTTACAATTTATCTCCGGCTCGGCTCCTACGTCTGATTTGTATCATAATAACAATATACATTTCTTATTCAAGAAAACACCAATTGATGAGTTTTTACTTTTTAGAGATAAAATATTATTTATACTAACTCAAAAATTTATGAATATGTATTAAATTAAGGACTTTTTTATTTTATTATGGTTTTTAGATTTAATAAAAGATATGTTTAATTAAGTTTTCTCCCTTTCATAACATATACAAACTAAAAGATATATTTGTTTGAGTTTTCTGATGAGATTTTATTGTTAGCTAATATATCATATTTGATCATTTAATACGAATTATTAATTACTTATTTAATTTATTTTTATAATCAATTTAACATTGAAAATAAAAATAATATTCTAAAATTTGATAAGTTATTTAATAGATAAATTTAAATTCGAAATGTCATTAAATATATATTATTTAAATATTTTGTCAAAAATAATTAAACTATTTTAATTATTAATAATAATTAAATATTATTTTAAAATGAAATTTTAAATTTTTTACTTATTTACTTAAATATTCTATAAGATATTAAAATAAAAATTAATTACTTAATTAATTCATTTAATTATTAAGAGTAATTACAGTATATCTAGTTTAATATTAACATCTAAATATTAATATCTATTTAGAAAATTTATATTAGATTCTAATGAACTTATATATCATTTTTTTTAATAAATTGATATTGTTAGACTATGTCCAAAAAAAATACTATTGCCACCTAAAATAGTCGGTTCTCCATAGCATCTTTACACGTCCATGTATAAATTGTAACAAAAACTAATTTGGTGGCAACTACTAAATACAAAATCATTATGACCTTAAGAGTAGCTTTAGCCAAGAAGAGATTACCCTCAACTTCGAAGAGGGTCTCAGTTTGCAGTCCTTTTGGATGACCTTGAGCAAGTTGACATATCCAATAGACATAACAGAAGACGCTACAGACGTGTACAAAACCACTTTAATTTCTTGATATATTTTGAAGCATTGATGACAAGTCTACAATTATAGCTTAGTTCAATTTGACCGCTTCATTTCCCAGATTTTAAAATATTATATTCTTCGGTGGTAAAAAGCATCAACCACAGCTGTCAAAAGAAAGTGCAAAAGAAGAAAAGTAAGGCTTAAGGTTAAGGGGTTGGTTGAAAAACATGCACCCCTTGAATTACAGACATTCTAAAAGCTAAAACAACTTTTACTCCAAATCCAAACGAACAAAATCAAGAAACGACTGCCAAAACTTACATTCTAAACCAAGTATCAACACCTTACAAAAATTGCAGATATCCGCTCTTCAACATGGTCGACGAACTTGCAGATATCCTGCTGTAAGCGTTCAAGTTGTATACTGATAGCTAAAATTTTAAGAATAACCAAGTTGTACACTGATGGCTAATTAACAGTAACATTACACAAAATATATTATTACCCTACAAAACATTCAAGCTAACACCTCTGCAAGGCTTTAGAGGAGGAAGCTTGTGAGTTTAGGATCTATGATTTACTCTTTTTGTTGGATTTGGAGCCATGATGTTCTTTATTTCTCTTTTTCCCAATCTTGTTCTCCTGATGCTTTCCAGGTTTCTCACCTTTTTTGCCACTAGATTTGACACTAATAACACCCCCAGAGGCTATCTTTCCTCCAATTAGCAAAGCACTCTCAAACTCGGATTCTTTGTCAACAATGGCATACTGCTGAAGAAAGTCAGGATTCAACAAGCCGTCTGTTTCGGTTTTCATTCCAGCCTAGTCATTTGAGCATTGTCAGATATACAGAAGGTTCAACACTGAAACAGAAGATAAGGCATTAAATGCATAAACCTTACCTCAACTTGCTTTGCTGCTTCATTGAGATCTTCATCCACCGAGATACTATGCGGCTCCAGCACCCTCTGAATTATTAAAAAACAACTAATTTAACAAATCTTCAATGGTAAAAATGCGCTGAAACATATCCATCCCTCTACTGTTCCTTAAGGAGAGCTAGCAAGAAAGCCCAAACTTATTAATGCGTGACTGCAAGGTATACGTTGTTGCCTTGGATGTTAAAGAATTACTGAGCATTTCCTACTCAACTCGGGTTCAATTTATTTTTCTTGTTGCATTCTAACTAGGGGATAAGGATGAAGGTAATCATTATGAAAATGCACCAGAATTCCTCAAAGAACCAGATACAATATAAAACAAAATATAGGGACAATCTTCCATGCAATAGGTTCCTTTGAATGTTTCACTACTACATATCTGTGCTTAAATGCCATATTACATCTGCACCATTTAACTACAAACATCAACCTTCATGTCTTGGAGGCTAACAGGAAAGCAACCTTAGCAACTTAATCCTCTCAAGTATACAACACCATTACCCTTTTTTTTTTAATGTCACCATAACAAAGCACCCAAGCTGACAACCAGACAGAAAATTGGCAATTGGCATTCCATTGAACATTGAACATTGAAGCCTCTGCTTCAAAATTTGGAGTCTAAAACACATTATCCAATTCATGATGCTTGATCACAGCTATTAGATAGCCATTCCCTAGCTACATAGCTTCAATTCTTGCACACGAAATCGGGTTTTCTAGCAGCTTACCTCTTTTATTCGTGGCATAGATGATTGAATCTCGTTAGATGCAATGCCATAAATATATCTGTGGAATTTTTTCATAACCTTGATGAAAAGTGACAAAATCTGTGTCCTCTCCAGTTTCATTTGCTCCTGGAATAACAGCATAAAAATAAACACTGAGATGCTTAGCAAGCCAAAAAAGCAAACAGCAGAATCAATAAGGTCGACCGACAATACTACATATATATGTTATATATAAAAGCAGGAATGTTCAAGCCAACCGTTTGATTATATACAGCTATTTTGAATTACTGACATCATATACTGAATAATTTCCAACAATTCCCAATAAATTTTGATATATTTGAATTCTTGTGTAGGTTAAGAATTTGCAATAAATGAAGCAATTCTAAGCATGAAATTTACTATATAAAACATAATTAACGTGTTAGGAAAAGACTAGCTAAATGAAATGTACAATGAATTTCTAATTCCATTTTCCAGGCACACAATTCACTTGACAGCAGTGTAGGTAAAAGGGCATGAGTATTAAAACATAGACACAACAGCGGATTCACCCAAAATCAAGGGCATTCACTGGAGTTAGCAATTAGATCTATAAACTTGCAATTTGACATGTTCAGCAAATTAGGTGGCATAAGGCCTTAAAATTTTGCTGTTTTTTGGATTGTTTTCTTTGTCCAATGAATTGAGGAAAAAATAACCTGTGCTAAGACAAGCATTTCATAGCACATTTTCACATCATTTTGAATGTTTTATTTCCTAAAAATTATCTTTATGCCTTTTAACAGACTTAAGTAAGAGTCTTAAACTAATGCCTTTATTATGTTATAAATTTAAAATTACCATGTTTTCCTTGTTGATAAAGTTTATGTTGCTTTGGTAATAGGATCATTAGCAATGTGGTGAAATGCCAATTTATTGAATCACAAAAACCATTACTATTAATTCTAATCTGAGAATGCATCCTTGATTTGGTGTTAAAATACAGGGAAAGTTTAGGTTTTAACCCAAAACTTAAAATCCATTCTTCCACATACATGTATAAATATGCAAGTCCATGTGCGCGCACTCATGAGAGAGAGAGAGAGACAAAGATTGAAGAGCAAACCTCAACATGAGTAATATTTTGTAGCTGCAAGCCAGTGCATAGCAAAACAGATGCCTGAACATATGACAAAGTAACAGGAAGCTTTCCTCGAAAATAAAGATGTGCAAGGGCCGGAACGATGTCTAAAATCTGATAGAAAGAGGGGAAAGAAAGGAACACAGTTCAATTCAAATTAAAAAGTAGGCAAGAGAACTGATTATCAGTATCTAATTGGTCAATCTCAACTCATCTACAAATGAACAAAATATCTTACTTTCAGATCTGGAAACATTTATCCAGGAAAGGAAATCCTGGTGGAATTGTTACAAAGATATGCTTTGGTTCTAGGGTAATTAAAACTCAAGGCCTTCAACTCTAATTAAAGAGTAAAAGTAGCACCATGGTGCATATCTTAGCATTTTCCTTCTGGGAACCAATACATAAATGCTTAACATATTTCATTTACTTTATTTTAGTCATGATTATTTTTTAATTGCTTAAGAAAATACTATAAACAAGATTTTTTCCTTTCATCATAGCCTCTGAAATGGATAAATTTGATTTTAAAAAAAGGCATGACATACCTAAATGATGTAACATTTAAAATATGTTATGGATTGTGGTCAATTCCATAATACTTCTACAGGAAACTAAAGATATACCGTACACTGAGGAGGAACAATTAAGCCTCAGTATCGTGTCCCTAGACAGCATGTAGGAATACAAGACAGAAAGCCATGATTAAAATATAAAGTTTCAGGAAATCAATTGAGTAAATGGCATGCTCTAGAGATTATTCCAGTCAACATCGCGAAATCTTACCAAATGAAAATCAGCAAGGTTATCAGTATAGACTTTCAGTCGTTGCAAGTCATATGGTGATAGATCATTACAGTGTGACCTCCAAAATCCCTCCGAGTTGGATGCTGAAGGCCCCTTCTCCATATCCATGAAATTAATCTTAGGATCCAAGACACTGCAAGATCAGAAGAAGTGTCAGCAAAAGCAATTAAAATTACATTTTTCAGCTCAAGTTTCGACTGAAACCTCATTGCAAGCTTGTATTCCATTGAGCGGAAACTAGAACTCAACAACCTAGCAAACCTTTGCCTGAAATCTGTTGAAAATTAAGAATTGAGTTTTAAGATACTAAAAGGGTAAAACAAGTGCACGAGGGACCCACTACAAAGGAGAGCAATGGACTCAGGTAAGACTAACCTTGGTAAAATGGACCAAAAAAGCCCCACTCATCTGACCCACTGGCTTCAATATCATCACTGTTCAATGGTTTCACAACCATACATGTATGCTCCCCAGTGACAGTACTCTGAAGAAACGATGGAGATGAACTAGAGAATATTATTAAGGGTACATAATATAAATAAGGCTGACAGATAGAATAGCCTGCTTACTGGTATTTGCCCAATATAGAATGGTGCAAATTTATGTTTCCTCCAAAAGCGAAACAGGTCCAAAGTAAGCCCAAAAGAGACACCAAGGTAGTGGAGCTTTTCAGGTCGTCGCTCACGAAGATGTACTAACAAATGAGGTAGGTTTGTCCTAGGCTTTATATTTTCTTCAAGCAGTGAAACCTGGAAGTGAAGTTTCCCAAAGTATTGACATACTGAACAATGTAATAGAAAAATACCAAACTGCAAAGTGTGTCAAGAAAAGATAAGTTGCACACAACTAAGAGTAGAAAACATTGTAATACTCATAGTCATAAATTCTACACATGAATCTGAACTACATAACAAATTCAGAAAATTTATAGACAGAGTACAATTAAGATATATTGAGTAACATTAATGTCTGCAATTAAACCTTCTCAGCAGCTTCTGTAATTCTAACTTGGGGGGCTTCTATATCATTTTCAAAATCCTCTTCAGAAATAGGAGTCAACTGTCCTTCATAATACCTGCAGATGATCATCATTTGATCATATATGGAGAAAAAGGAACAAAAGGACTTGCTCAGGAAATTGCTTAAATCATAATAGCTTGTTAACTTTGATGGCTATTAATCTTATTGATCAATGCTGATTTCCAGACAACTTAACCCATCACCCACTTTGCAGCAAGACTGGCACCCTACCATCCACTTATTGATAGCTTAATCTTGTTGTATCAGCCTCAGAAACAAAAAAAAAAAAAAAAAAGGCCAACACATACTTGAAAAGGAGTCAAATATAGTGAAAAATAAGGTCGCATCCATCCGTATCATAACCAACTAGAAATTATGTTGGACTTTCTTAAAGTATCTGATTGGAACAAGTTAATATTCCATTGACACCCACTGATCCCTAGCGGAACCCACGGTTATCTGGTAAATTATTAGGTCAAATGAATGTCAGAGATCCACGTACCTTGTCAAGAGTTCCACTGCAGCTGAACCATATCCAAGCTGCAACAATGCCACAGAAATTATTAGAATATTTTAAAAGACTTTAACCAAAATCAACCTGATATGTAACAGAGGATTACCCTCATGGCACTTGGATGAGTAGCAATGCGTACAATTCGAGCACCTGAGAGACTAGGGAAAACAGTGTCCTGAAACTGCTCAGAGAATTTCCAAGGTATTTGGTCCCCAAAAGGTTGATGGCCATCACTTAAGCTTTTTAACACAGATTTACGAGAGATCTGGCCTTCAAGCGAAACCTGTTATCAGAAATCATGTTCCATGCGATGATGAGCATCATACTTCAAATACTTCTGCAACAATGTGAAACATATGAAGAAAAAGCAACAAACAAAACACAAAGAATGCTTTTCTCTGAACTCTAATTATCAAAGCAAAACCCATAAGTACATCCAAAATACATAGATGAAAACTGACAGCACATTTACAGTTAATTCAAGGAAAATGTACTACGACTAATTTGAACCATTCTTCACCTGGACGACACATAGGATGTCAGGAAGTTGATTTTTTGACTCATCAACAGGACCTGCAATTAGTAAAATTTGCAAATGGTCAATAAGCACCAGTGCCATACTAGAACGTTAAGATTAACCAAGCAAAAGTGCAGACCAAGTAATACAAACAAATGGTGTGCAGGAGCATCAGCCACTAGTTGTAAATCATTTGGTGAATTTTTGTAATGTGATGCCACATATAATGCCATCATTCGCTGCATAGAAAAAATGTATAAGCACCCGGTATATCTAATATAACAAGTAAAGGAAGACATAAAAAATCGTATACCTGCAAAAATAATTCACTATCTTTGTGATAGGAAAAAAGTGTGTCCCGATTGACATAATAGAGATCACACTCACTGGGAGGTGGTAATCTAGTTATGAAAGAGAGAAAAAATTAGTTGTAGAAGAGCACATTAACGGAGATGATGAACACATTTCACAATGAAAGGCCTCATGAAAAGATAGACAAAAAATTGTATGCAGCCGATATATATCTGACAATTTAACTCCAACCTGCTTATGTTAGGTATGGCATTTGCAACATCCAGGCAAAGCAAAGCATTGAGCCATGATTCTATTGGATCACCAGAAGCATATCTAATGGACTCACTAAGCTCTATCTTTTTATAAAGGCGACCTACATAGAACAAAATAGTGAACCTCAAAAATCATCCAAACACAAGCCAAAATCTGAGTCATAGTGTACAACAAATTGCAAACAGGTAGAGAGCCTTGCTACTACAAGAGCAGCAGTGAAGTATTCAAGCAACTTTTATCATAAGAAGGGCAAAAAGTCCTCTTGACAGCCTAGATTAACACTTCCTAACTATATTCATTCTAACATTTTGCACTAGGTTTTATAGACCAAAATATGCACATTACAAGAGATATGTTTAGAATTAATGGCAGTCCTGACAGAAATTAAGGAAAGCATTATGTACTCATTCAACTCCCAAATCAAAAAAAGCACTGTTAATACCAGAAAGTGAGCCTTCCACATGTTTTGCAGGCATCCAGCTTTGTTCTTCCAACTGTTGAAGAAGTTTTAGTGACAACGACCGGCCAGTCCCTTCATAGCTTCAGGTGATCACATACATTCATATGCAAGTAGGCAGCCATTTTATCAAACAACAAAAGAAATTCAAACTAGAAAATGTGCATTAAGCATGCTTGGTACTTGTGGAAATCTATGTATCTCATAGGCAGATAAAACATTACAAATAAATAGAGAAACCAATCAAATCACATACCCGTTTACAGTGGATGAGAGGAAGACAAGATATGGACCAAGAAGAGACTTCACTACTGGCAACGGAATAGCAGCAGCTTCATCAATGACCAGCAGTTCAACTTGGGACAGTTTTTCATGTTCATGTGGTTGTATGTACTGCAAGGAGATAAAGAACCACACAGACATGTAAGAAGCTAACAACATTATGTAGAGTAGCAAAAACCATTCTTTGTGCAATAACCCGACCTGAATTGTTTGTCTATGTTGTTTGTAGATATTGATCCGCACAGTTGCTTTTTTAAACTCTGGATTCACACTTTTTATGACATCATAATCAATGTGTTCCTTCAAACAAAATTAATGAGTATTAGCAAAAACAAAGCTAAAAGAACCACCACTGACTATGCATTTAAGGACCAACTGAGATGTAAAACAGTATGTTCATATCATTGTCAGAAAGTCAATTGATGAAATAACACCAACTGAACAACTGCTTCCCTCACAATACAAAAGATGTCCCTGAATTCCAATAGCAATGACCACAGGAATTATGTATTTGTGTGCTAGATTAATTCTTTGACCATTTGGGACAACTTCAAATCGAACATCGACAGAGTAATATTATCGCTGAAAAAGTCAACCCCACAAAAGGTGAAAGTACCTTATATTCAAGCGCACCAAAACCCTTGCAGATGAATTCAAACAAGGTTTTCAAATTTTCAGGGCTGGGTGCGGTTATAAAAATATTTGAATACCTACAAAAAGACCTCACCAGAATAAACAAAAGTGTGGTAAAGGCAACGAAAAATAGATGTGTGATAAAAGAAGATCAAACATGGATAGCAATGTATAGTCTCACACCAACCGGCATAAAATGTTTCAAAACAGAAAATGAAAGATTTAGTGTATACATTACCCAGCTGCAATAGCGCCAGCAACTGCCAAACCAAGCGCAGCAGATTTTCCACGACCACGTGCAGCAAGCAAGGCAACTGTGTTACGTAAGGTCTTATCTAGAATTGCATCAAGAAATGTGATGACTGCTTTTCCCTGTTGCAGTATGGAATTTTAAACTTCTACCATAAAACCATTTGAAATTCAAACCAGTTGCTCAACAAAACTCTGTTCCTCAATGGCATTCCCTACCTGATCTAGTGTACAACACTTTTTGATCAAAGGACCAACCAGAAGATCATCATGTAGTTGTTCTTTCAAATCCTTTAGGTCCCTTTCAGCTTCTGAAAGCCCTTCAGCATCCTACAATCGACACAAACGAGGAAAATAACTCTTAGAACTGCATATATATGACAAATTATGTAGCAATCCTTTAAATTACAAAGTTGCAATGGGAAACACCCCAGTGAAAGAAGCTGCATATAATAATAGAAGATAGATTAACAAATTTACCATTATGTTAGAAAATAGAAATCAGTAAATTGTTAAATATATGCAGTGAAAAAGCAAGTTAACAGCATAAAATCTTGAAGAACATCAAAAAGTTGCACGTACCTCCCTAAGTTGAACTTTGGTAATTGACCTTATGTGAGATGAAATTGGTAAAATATTCATTTCATCATCCATAACAACGCAAGCTTTGCATGATGCAAGTGATAATAAGAAACGTTCATTGAATCTCCCAGCAGCCTCAGAATGGGATTCAGTACGAAACCTCTCATGAACATCCTGAAACCATCAAGCTTTCTATAAGTGATAGCTAATAGTCTCAGCATAATAAAATATTCCAAAAAGCTTCTTTCCACAAGTATTATCACGACACAAACTTGAATGTAGAAGGGTTCTATAGGTAGCAAAATTTCTAGGAAAATCTTAGAAATTGTTAATGCTTAATGTCAATCTTAACTATTTTAATTCAAACGTAACCAATAAATATTAAGCATATTGAGGATGGCATTTACAATTAACATAGAGCTTATAATTAGAGAAATAAACTTAATAACAGGAAAAGTACAATACCATCAAACCAGCAGTAAGGAGACAAGTTGGAAGAACCTTAGGCTAGGTTCCAAAAACGAAGTACCAAATTTTGACTTTCCGGGGGAAGGCCAACACTAAAAGCTATTTTGTGCCAATTAAACAAACCTTACCATGACCATAGTATATAAGCTTGTCAGGGAGGAGAGAGAACGAAGCAGTAGCACAATCAATCCCCCACCTTCAACAGTCTCTATTGTTCTGGCCAACAGATTAGGAGTCAAAGCCTCAAAATCCTAAGTGAGGCAACATTGTCAACTTAGCCAGAATAGTTGCATCACTAGAAAGAATCATAAAAAGCATAAAAAAGCTATAAACATTACGTAAAGTATAAAGCTACCTGCAATATGCACATTCCAAACGTGTTGCCAAGAATTCGTTCAGAATCCTTGTACAAGCAGTATGTCAATCCTCCAGTTTCAACAAAGAGTTGAAAAGGGTCAACCTTCTCAGGATCCAGTAGTCCCCTCTGCATTAGTTTTTTTATTTGCTTTGCACGTTTCTTCTTATGACTGCACAGCAATGGTTGCATCATTATAAGTTAAGAGACCAATCCAAGCAGCAAATAGAACTATTACAAGAAGAGTAATACACAAATAACCTAAGATCCAAGGTAAATAAAGGGTTCTCCAAGCGTTTAATAAAAAGACACTAAATCCAAAGGTAAAGTTGGAAACCTGCTAAGTTCAAGTTTATCCTTATAGCACCATAACACAGTTGGCCTGGACTTGGTGACTGCCTTGCCAAGCATGTAGTGGAGATTCACAATCTGCGCCAAAAATCATCGTTGACATCATATTCTCAGACTCATTCAAACTTGAAAAACTGAGGCTTCAAAACAAGGACAAAATGCTATCTCTCGACGGAATTGAAGACACAATTAAAAAAATAAAAAGCTCGCCTGGTCTCTCGACTTGTCACCAACGATGACAATCATGGAACGATGTCGCAATTTAACACCATTTTCGATGAGAGTCCTGATTCGCTCGTCCACTTTCTTCAACATTTTCTTGTATTTATGTTCTGATGTGCTGAACCCAGTTGATACGAATTCTATAAATATAGAGAAACATAAGAGTTAAAATGAAAAATCAAGTTATTGTCGGGCGAAACAAGTATGACTGTTTAACAACACTCATCAAAGATAAACAAGAGTATCTTTTCAATTTCTAACAAAATATATACAGAACCGCGGGAGCAAGCTACAATGGGTAAAGAAAAGGAAAACATGGAAGTACCAGAAGAATAAGGTATGCAGGTGTGGGACGGAAGGTGCAGAGACTCAGGCTCAGGCCAAAGAAAAGAAAAAGAGAGGGAAAACGGCGTCTATGCTGTAGCCGTGACAACTTCCCTACTTGAGAATGTTGTAAACTCTGTAATCATACCCTACTTTGTTACTTTCTTATGAAACGTGATCAAATTTTCCTTAATTAGTCCCATGAATACGGTACCAACCAGACCCAATAATATAAAGTGGAGTTTCCTGCCTGAGAAGTCGATAAAATCCCTGGCAAATTGAGGGCAACAATCCCAGCAATGGACCTTACCCAAGAAGCTTTAGCCTTCTACTTTAAAAAAAAAAAAGACCGATTGTTATTTGTCGACATGTTTATCAAAAAAATAACAAATGCGTTGATTGGTTAGCAAAGTATGCTGGTCATTTTGACGTAGGCATCACGTATTATCTGTTCCCATACTAGTTTTATAATTGTTATGTTTGCTTCCCTTAAATTAAAAAACAAAAGAAAATCGACTGATAACGGAGTCATTCTCGTTGGGATTAAATAAATAGTAAAGGAGTTAATACAGTAATGCTCAGTAAAGGAATATTGTGTAATGTTTGATTTCCTTTAAGGCAAATTGATCATACCAAAATCATATTAAAAACGTACATTTCCTGACAATACTGCATGACCTATAAAAATGTGTATGAGCTCAGGAAAATTATCCCTTAAGTATTGGAGACCTGTTGAAATAGGCAGAGCAATTGAAAGACAGGCAGGCTGTAGTGAGTCGATTTTTGAAAGGTTTTGAGCAGAAATGAATTTTTGATCAAATTTATGTGCAATTATATAGAATGGATTATAGAATATTTCAGAGTATTAGCTTATTAATTCTAATCAAATAACAAAATCAATTACATCAAAATTTACAAAAAAAAAGAAAATTAAATTAACAAACAAGATAATAAACGTCAGAACTTTGAGATTCACTTATGTAGAATTTCAATAATCGCGTGCAATTTATTATCATAGTTGAAATAACAATTAATCTAATGTATTTATACTCCTTTTAGAGACACAAAAGTATATTAGTTTATACCTCATCTCTTGGTTTTTCATATTATTCTTAACATTGAATTTATGATTGCTAGTTACAAACTCGATAATTAAGAATAAGAGAATAAATTCGGTCAAACAAATAATCAAACCATGTATTAATCATTAAATGATCAACGTCAAGTTACATCTTAATTTTAATTAGACTTTTAACTACTAAAAATAACAAAAAACAGAACAAGGCAATGTTAACATAAAAGAAAGAAAAGAAATAAAGAACTAAAAAGAGTTGTCACAATCTCAATCTTGTTCCAAATCATTCTTTGATGTGAAGAAACCTTGAAACTAAAAGTTTAGTGAGAAATAAGGTTTTAATCGGCCTTGAAAGTGTTTATAAGTTAAGGTTGCATAAAAGAGTTTAAAGTGATTAAACTTGTAATATTGTGTGTCCTCATAGAGCAAATCATGATTTATGTGCCTATTAGACTTTCAAACCACTGTCACTTTTGTTCTAGAACTTTATGGTGTAAAACATGGCGAGCCTAGTGTCAGTTCCACTTCATATCCAGTGCTGGTTTTATCGTAAACAAACAAGAAAATTAACACAGGTCAAACATAGACTCGTGTTTTGGCAATTACTCCCATTTTTTCTCAAGTTTTTGGCGTCTTCAAGTTAGAATCAACTTATGACGTCTTCTACGAAGTTGCTGTCCTCTGGATTAGCTTTTGTATAATTTTAATATCGCTCAGTCAAAAAACCAGGGATAAAGTTACACTTAAATTTGATAAGAGAATATCATATAATTATGTTTTAAACATACCATTAAAATGGTAAATTATAAGTAATTTAATCTTGATAAACATATTCCCACACTTAACACGTTACTTGTCTTCAAGCAATTGACAATAAGTATCTTAGCTAATTAACACTCCTAACTAAAATAATGCAAATATTATGATACCTCCTTCATTAAGGTCAAATACTTCAACTTGACTTTTGTCTCGCAAGGTATCACTCATTTATACAAGTGCTTAAATTTTTTGGTCAGGTACACTCATCATTTTCTTAAGAAATTAAACTTGAAAATCATCTAATCAAATAGATGTATACAAGCAAAAATTAAAATAATTTTAGCGAGGGTTATAATGGGGCTAGGAAGGAAATATGGAAAAACAAAGATATTAACAATTAGTAGAGCTAGCAAATCATTTAGATGATAAAAAGTCTTTGCCAACTCTTCATATCTTATAAAATTCCCATATTCTTTCATCTTTTTGAAGTTCACCAAATTCATGGAAATCGATTTTCAACACTTTTCTTATTTATATTTATATGAATTTTTTTTTTCTTTTACTTATAAAAAAAAAAATTCTTTTCAATTGGCACGAATTCTCTTTTTCACATTGCCACTCTATACATCTTACCATCCTCTTCTCACTTAATTCGCATACCATACCTAATAATCACATCAAATCGCAAATGGAAATGGAAATTCTACTAACTATGAATTAGGATGTAATTTACTTGTTCCTTTTAGGCTTAAGGTTCTTTATAGAAAAGGTTAAAATTTTATATAAGGCTCAAAGGGCGCATTGATAGATTAATGTATATAAGATAAGCAATTTGGCCTAAGATTAATCCTACGTGCCTTTATCACTTTAATTCTTATGCATATCTTACATGTAATTTAAAAAATATGAAATTCAAATTCTAGAAATTCAAAGTCAAATAAATTTATTAGAATGGAACTGGTAACTACTCATGGGTCCAAGGCTCTCTTCGCCTTGCCAACTTTCTTCCTCCCATTGCTTAGTCCTTCGCCTCCTGATTTGTCAACTTTCTTTCTTCCACCTTGCTCAGGCTCTTTACCACTTGGCACGTTGAGAACTACTATCATTCTAAGGACATTTTGCTGGACCCCGTTACCGGAGCCCAACATCGGACTCGGAAACCTGAAACTTGAGCAGGGAGGGAAGACTTGAAAGTTAAA
>JAOTAX010000197.1:30428205-30442693 GCA_025629825.1 Erythroxylum guanchezii
TCCTAATAGCTCTCACAATATAACTTGGAAGAAATGTCAAGATTTGATGAATCAAAAACAACATATTCAAGTTGCTTATGCTAATCAATCCAACCAAGCTCGAAAGGACTATCGTACCCAACTCACTGCATCAGTGGATTGTGTTTGATTTCTTTTACGTCAAGGATTAACTTTTTGTGGTCATGATGAATCAGAGACTTCTAGTAATAATGGTAATTTTCTTCAACTTTTACAATTCTTGGTTGACCATAATGAACTATCAACAATGTTGATTTAAACAATGCCCGCAGAAATCTCAAAGTCATTGCTCCTGACATACAAAAGGATATTGTCAAAGCCGCTGCAATTGAAACTTCCAATGCCATTATTAATGATCTTCAAGGGGGTTATTTTCTATCCTTATTGAAGAGTCTCGTGATATCAAAATAAAATAACAATTGGCTATTATTTTACATTATGTGAATGCAAAAGTATGTGTCCTTGAACGATTTATTGGTATTATTCATGTTAGTGATACCACCTCTTTATCACTAAAGTTTGCAATAGATGATTTGTTTTCAAAGCATGGATTGAGTACATCATCTTTACGTAGGCAAGGCTACGATGGAGCAAGCAATATGCAAAGAGTAATTAACGGTTTGAAGACTTTGATTTTAAAAGAAAATAATTCAGCTCACTATGTTCATTGTTTCTCTCACCAATTGCAATTAGCACTTGTAGCGGTGGCCAAGAATCATGTACATGTTGCTTTGTTGTTTAACACAGTCTCAAGCTTATCAAATATAGTTGGAGGTTCTTGTAAAAGAAAAGATCTTCTTCGTGAGAAGCAATTTAGTAAGATTGTTGAAGGGCTGAAAAATGGTGAACTTTCAAGTGGTAAAGGTTTACATCAAGAAACTTCTCTTCAAAGACCAGGTGACACACGTTAGGGCACACATTATGGATCATTATCAAGCTTAATCATGATGTTTGACTCCATAGTTGATATTCTAGAGATCATTATGCAAGAAGGCACAACTTCAGAGCAAAAAGGTGAAGCATATGCTTTGCTTGGTTCTATCGAATCTTATGAATTTGTGTTTAACTTGCATTTGATGAAAAAATCTTGGGCATCACAAATGAATTATCTCAAGCATTCCAAAGGAAGGATCAAGACATTATTAATGTAATTTCTTTGATTAAAGTTTCCAAACAACGACTATAAATGGTGAGGGATGATGGGTGACAGTCCTTATTTGATGAAACATCTTCATTTTGTGAGAACCATGATATTGCCATTTCAAATATGGATGAAAATTTTGTACATCAGGGAAAGTCAAGGCGAAATGCACAAAAAATGACGAATTTGCATCATTATCAAGTGGAATTATTTTACACTGTGATTGATATGCAACTTCAAGAGCTCAATAATGGCTTCAATGAGGTAAATACCAAGTTGTTTATTTGTGTGGCATGCTTGAATCCAAGTGACCCTTTTTATGCTTTTGATAAGCAAAGATTGATTCAACGTGCTGAATTTTATCCTTCTGATTTCTCTAAAGTAGAGCTTAGTACTCTTGGTGATCAACTTGACAATTATATTGTTGATATTAATCTCATGATCAATTTTCGATATTAAATGGGATTAGTGATCTTGCCAAGAAGCTAGTTGAAACAAAAAAGGATGTTGTGTACCCTTTGGTGTTTTTACTTATGAGATTAGCTTTGATTTTGCCTATTGTTACTGCATTGGTGGAAAAAGTATTTTCTACAATGAAAATAGTGAAAAATTGCTTGCATAATCCAATGGGAGATTTTTGGATGAATGACTGTTTGATTACATATATTGAGAAAGATATTTTCAATAGTATTGACAATGAGAAAATTTTACAGCGATATCAAAATATGAGGACTCGCAGGGAACAATTATAATAGATTATATACTTATATCTAAGAAGCTCAAGACAATGGTGTAATTTTTTGTTTATCAAATATACAAATATTTGTATCATATAGGAGTACTTTAAAGTTTTGCCCCCACTCAAAAAAATTTATGGATCCATCCCTGTCGATGAGCTTTAATTTCCATGTGCTCCAAAGCTTTTTAGAACACTTACTGTTGAGAACTTGAATTAGAAGGATATTGAAGAAGTGCTTGGTTAACAAGTATGGACAGAAAAGAATAACAAAAGATAAATAATTATTTGGTAATATATTATTATTAGATGAACAATATTTTTATGTTGGAGTTTGTGGCATTATTTCACATCATCCGATTATGAGAGAAATGAAAGTCATTCCACTAAAAAACAGAAGTGTCATGCCATATCCCCCAATTTTGAGAAGAATGGAAGTCATTTCATTGAAAAACAAACGTGTGAGGTGAGTGATAATATCTATAACGCCCGCGACACTTCTTGTCATATACATGGCACTCTTGTCAAGAGCATGACAAGTTTTTTTTTTTTTTTAGCAAAACAATATTTTGAATGATTAAATTGTATTTTGAGGACATTATGTGATTGATGACATGTTGATAAAAGCAAATGCAAGAGTATTTTTTTCTTCAAGAATTATTAGAAATGAAATATTGCAATATACTTAATTTTAAACATTCTGTCACCGTAAATAAGGTGCTTAAATTAAATATAATTAATTAGAATATATTAAATTTTGATGTAAAACATCAAAATTTTGTTTCTCTACATTTTTAACAAATCAATTATTATTAATAGTAATGATAATAATTCATTTGTTCTGACTAATCGACATAATTATAATAATTATGTTAAGTAATCTCTCAATTCTCGGAGGAGTGGAATAGTTAACCGGGGATTCGTTATAGAAAGATTAGATTGATTAAGAGCATTCTTGTGTTCCAATTTTCTACTAACAAATATAGCACAGATTAGGAAAGAAAGAAATGAGCAATGACAGAGACTCTACGGAGCAGGTTTGAAATGCGAATGTTCAATTCGGGGGAAATATTCTTTTTGGTGATTTTATTCTTTTTCAATTTAATTGATTATTTTTTTAGTTACATAAAAATAATATAAATAACGTGAAAATAAAAACAATAATATTATTTAATAAAAATTTGATATTTAAATATTAAAAAGGTGAATAGAATTACATTTTTTAATAAAATTTTTGAGAATAATTTATATATTCAAAATTTTAAATAAATAACTATCAATGAATTTGTGGTGACAGATTTGAAAACTATGGTAAAAAGATAAGAAATTACCTAAATACTTTAAATATTAATTTTTTATTTTATTTAATAAAATATTAATTAAAAGGAAATTTTAAATTAAATTATTTGGGTTTAAAAGAATTTAAATATTTTAAAAGATATTTTACACTTTATATTTAATTATTTAAAAATAAAAAGAAATAAGTCTCCTTCTTTTTTCCTAAAAATAATTTTTGCTATAAAAAAGTAATTTTGAAATCTCCGTAAATTTAACCAAACAGGTACTTAGTATGCCAGGGTCATCAGCTTTTGACAGCTTGATGAGTTGGCAGGGCATCCATGTAGTTGAGAGAGTTGATGGCCTACGTCACTCTCCGGTGTACTTCGCGTTAGCTGGGTTCAAGTTTCAACAAATAAAACAAAAGCGCATTTACTTCCCTCTTCCTTTTGAACATTGTTTTGTTTGCTTCTTCCCAAAATATGGAAATCTCCAAGGAGACCTCTCATCTCCCTGTCTGCTTCACTCCTGAGTTTACATCAAACTAGTAAGAGAGTAAAAAAGTAATCAAAAGAACCAAAACCAGGGAAAAAAAGAAAGTACAGAGATACCAGGGAAAGCAATAATGCAAGAGTGAGAGGGCAGACGAGAGAGAGTGTAAAAGAGTAACTGAGCTCACTGCCCCAATACAGTGGTAATTGGTAAACCTGACAAAGGCAGCCATGGTACTCTGGTAGGCCACCTCACAAGTCACAACACACTGTCACACACTCACCAGTTTAGTCAAAATTACTTATACACTGCTAGCTTGTATCTGACTGTTGAGTCCTAAGTCCTAACAAAACAATAAAGGAACAAAAACAAAAGCAGCGAGGACGTCTTTATTATTTTTAAAACCCTTTAATTCGAAAGCTTTGCTTTTGTAATTTCTAGTCATTTTCTCACCGTCTCTGCCTCTTATCGTTTCGCTGCTTCCTTGCTTTACTTTTCTCCGCCAGTTCCCCTCTGCATCACCAACCCCCCACCCAAAGCCCCAGATTGTATCAAATGTAGGGTCTTGTCGTAGTTTTCGTGTTCTGACTTTGTTCAGGAGTTGTTAGCTTTCTAAGCTTCTTAACTGCTGTAGATGCCATCTTTTCTGATTTTTGTCTGAATTTAGTCTCATTCTGGAGCACTTCTGATGAATTGTGAGGATGGTTACTGGCTGCAGTTTAGCAGCATTTGCGTCCTATTTTTAGTAGGTTCAAGTTGAATTTCTTGATTCTTCTTATATATGTTCTTACACTGAAGCGAAAACCCCTGTAAAACCTCTCTCTTTAAAATTGCTTGTGCGTCTGGAAGATTTGGGCCTAAAATAGGTTTTCGACTTCCTTCTCTTTCAGTTCTTCCATGATAAAGATTTTACCTTTTGTTTTTTCTCTGACATTTATCGCTTTCAGTCAAAAACCCACGTAAAACCTTTCTTCTAAAACCGGCTCCTCTACTTTGTGCACTGAAACGCATAGCGTCTATTCCAGCTCTTAATTCTGGTACCTTAAAATTCCAATCTTTAGTGAACCCACTGAAGTAAGGAGTTTTGTCTCTTAACCTGTGATCTTGTACTGCTGTAATATTGTACTATTCTTCTTAGTAAATGAATGGATGGACGAGAAGCTATCGCATTGTCCAGTGGGTCGTCTCCATATTACATTCACAGGGGAGGTGGGATTGGTGGTTCTGGGTCTGCATCACAAACTGGTTCATTTCATACACCATCTGGGTTTAGACCCTTGCCAAACCCTAACATCCAAGCTCAGTCCAATACTAGACATGGCTCATCTGGGTCCACATTCTCCGTAGAATCATCAAATACCAAATTTAGTCATGGCATTAACATCTCTGTGCCCTCTGGGATTCCAGGTAGTGAACCAGTGAAGAAGAAGCGAGGTAGGCCCAGGAAATATGCCCCTGATGGCCAAGTATCTCTTGGATTGTCTTCAATGCCAGTTAGGCCTAAACCCTCTTTGGGGCATGATCCAATGTCTCCCAAACGAGCCAGAGGGCGGCCGCCTGGGTCTGGGAGGAAGCAGCAACTGGCTCTTCTGGGTTAGTGTCGTGTTTGAGTTTCCACGTTTAGTTGCCTATCAATGTACACTTCTTGTAGTAATTTTGTTTTAAGATGATGGCCTACCATGTACGTTTGTGTTTTGTGACCATCCAAATAGGAAGATATGTCTGTTTAATATTTAGAATGTAATGCATTGCCATATATATGGTTTTGAAGTTATTGTGCTTTCTTTAGTGGTTTACTTGTACTGCATGTCCAATATTTCTGTAGAACATCCATTCTGTGCCTTTATCCATATATTCTACTTCTTTAGATATTTAATACTGGAGTGATATTCAAATATTCTTTCGTTACTGTAGACTTTATAATGTGCAAGTAAGATATCGTGCTTCAGACCTCAAGCTGGCAATTCGATGTACTAAGCCCGTTACTTGTTCTGTCATCTATGCTTTACTGTGAGGGTTCACAATTGCCAAGGAGTGGGGAGGAGAACTTCTGAAATTATGTCTGTTAATACTTATACATGAAGCAGCTTTATTCACATAGTAAATCTTGGAATGGATGACGCTATTTATTTAAACTTGAAAGAATCTAAAAGTTTTTCATATATTCTCAAACATTTGTTGATTTTTTTAAGGTGAATGGATGAACAATTCTGCTGGCCTAGCCTTTGCACCACATGTTATCCAGATTGGAGTAGGAGAGGTATGCATTATCTCTCACAATTTCACTTTCCTGTGCATAATGAGGATAAAAGTTTGATTTTATGTTTCATGAGTTCAAATTCATTCCAAATACTTTGATTAGATGTAGCTCCCTTAGAAAAGGACATTTCCTCATCCAATTGTGCCTTGACTACCCTGGATTTAAGTCTTAGGATGTTATGGTCTGTCTGTTATGCTCTCTCAATATTTAAAATAATTCAAAATTATCTACTTTTTTTTAATCAGAAAATAAAGAAAGCATATTTACTTGTCTCACAGATTCATTAATGCCACATACATTCTGCAAGTATGCATTGCACATAGGTGGTTGAATAATTGTTCGATGACCTCTTAGTCTGAAACTATTTCTATTCTGTTATGCAGGACATTGTTGCAAAGATATTGTCGTTTGCCCAACAGAGGCCAAGGGCTGTTTGCATCTTGTCTGGAACTGGAACAGTTTCCTTGGTAACACTGCAGCAGCCAGCATCTTCAGGGCCCAATATCACATATGAGGTTAATGAAATAGATTTGATTTTCCCCTTGAGACTTCAGTCATTCAATAATGTCTTTTCTTGTACATTTTACTGAATTAAGACCCAAAGTTCATATATGCTTTCCCTCTCTCCCGAAGGTATTTCATGGAAAATTTTCTGATCTCAAGTTTTAGATTCATTAGTGGATTTATGATTGGCGTTTCTTTGCCTGTGGATATTTATAGTGCATATTTTCACCCTGCCTGCTTTTAGCTTAGTATATGTAGCATATATTGGTGAGTGGCCCTTATGTTGCTTAGGAGACTATGGGAGATGTAGAAGAGAATGCTGAATTTTTTAGTCATCAGGATGCTTTTTTGTGATGATGTTCATTCAGTGTGCACAAATGTAATCCCTTGTAGAAAACTTTAGGCTTGCTGTTTAAGTTCAGAAATGAGTACTAGAAGCGAAGGAAGCTATGTCTTGATAAAGATCATAGGCCTGGCTTAGCAATTATGACATGGAGAAAACTGATAATAGAGTTAAACATGAGAAGAAATGAAGCTGAAACATCTAAGCATGTTGGTTTTACATTATCTCGGAATTTCATCTTGTTCTTGAAATTCTGGTATGGATTATTGAGGTTACTGGACTTATAGATGAAGTTGAATATGCCACCAGGTGCCTCAATTGATCCTTGCAACTATTGTTCCTTATGGTTAACTTTATTTGGTAAAGTTTTAATGAAAGATGTGGAATTTCTATCTGACAAATTGTAGATTTATATCTTTTCTGTTAACCTTATCTAACAGAGTCTAGTGAAATGGTGGCATTGTTATGTATAAGTTGTATCCTCATTATCTGTCTTAATTGAAATCTGCCTAGAGGTTCTTTTGCTAGGGATATTGATCGATTTTCCTTTATGAGAGTTGAGGCACTACAGTGGCTTCTGTTGTAAGGGAATAACTCTTCCGTGTGAAAGTACATATTGGTCCTGGCTAACAATGGTAACAAGATTCCTGGGCTGTTTGTCTTTTCCACTCTTTTATAATATTTCTGTGGCAGGCATAGTTGGCAGGAATTTAGATTTTTTTCACACTTGAAATTAAAACTATGATTCATTTGGTTCTTGCTTGATATTTTTAGGGGAAAAAGAAACAGATGATGGTGGAATGTAGCTTGTGTTAGTAAGATTGTGAATGTGCTATATGATTTGACGGTTTCAGTAACTAGCTACATGATTTGGTTTTTGTTTTGACTCATTATGAAGAATGTGCTTTTCCTCATCTAGAATCTATAGTGGTTTAACACAATGGTGAGCAATATTACTTCCCCCCACCATTCAGTGATTGGATTTCTTATGAATATATTTCCATAATTTCAAAAACAATGTTTATATCAAGTATTCGCTGCCTAAACGAAAACATTATGTAATTACGATATGTATGTTCCATTTTCATAATTTGAGAACAATATTTATCTTTGGTTTCTGCGTCACTGGAGCAAAAGACTTAAGTGATTAGAACATCAGTGTTCTGGCTGCTTTGTCCTTGAGCCATTATAAAGCTCATGAAGCTCATAGCTATTAGTGCTTTTTCCTTCTCAACTTTATCAGAGTTCTGAGTTGGGTACAGGCCGCTAATTTGGTAATTAACTGTAGGGTCGTTTTGAGATATTATGCCTATCAGGTTCTTACTTGATTGCTGAAGATGGTGGTCCTCGTAACCGAACTGGTGGTATTAGTGCCTCTCTTTCTAGTGCTGATGGTCATGTTATTGGTGGTGCAATTGCAGTGCTTATTGCAGCTAGCCCAATTCAGGTACCATTATGGTGGTTAAATTTGGACTCGTATTGTGTCTATTCAAATTGTGCATTAGCACACCAGCTCACAACCCTCGACAAAATTTAAAATCTTTGACATTCACAATAAGTCTGCTTTTTTTAATTTCTATACTATGCTCGTTGTTTTAGATATTGACCTTACGGCGGTGAGCCATAATCAGTTATAATTTATACCATAGGTTGGTATAGAAGTCAAGCTGCGAAGGCTTCTGAATGTAGGAATGTTATGTTGCATAATGTAGCATTTTTATGACCCAATTCAATGACTGGTTGTCGGTGGTCAAATATTTGGACAGGCTTATTGTAATTATTGAAAATGATTGCTTCAGCTATCCAGTTCTTGGTATATTTGACTAATCTAGTTATTGATATAGTCATACTGACTGTCCCAAAGTTGGTAGAAGTCAGATGTCGGTTAATTTAGAAATGTTTGTGTCATGGTTCTTCCATTTAGGTGATATAGATAATGTTACTGAATTTTTAGTGTTTTTACTAGCTAGTTAAAGTTGGAAGTGCAAAAGATTCTCTCCTGTATTCATGCACCCGTTAGGTATGCGTGTTAACAGTCTAGGCATATATGGACTTAAAATAGATACTGAGATGAATATATTTTGATTGATTCAGGTGGTACTTTGTAGTTTTGTGCATGGTGATTCGAAGAACAAGGATAGACCAGTGGGCCGTCCTAGAAGTGATAAGAATTCCACACCTCAGTCCAGTGATAAATCCGCAATTGCAAAATCAAGTATCCCTACTAGTGCTTCTTCTGCGCAAAATTCTACTCCTACTTTAATGAGCGGCTGGCCTGGTTCACGTCCAATTGATCTGAGAAACCCTCACACAGATATTGACTTGACGCGAGGATGACGGTAACTGCAACAGACACATTGCAATTTTTGTATATATGTGTTGTTGTATATGTGCTGGAGTTGTTAAAAGGTTATAATGATGAATTAGCTGAATTGCACCTTTATCTGCCCCACCTAAAGAGTAATTTTAGTTTGTAGCAATTGATTGTCTTAAGATGTTGAAGTAGTTCCCCCCTTAAGAAACTTTCTGGTAGAATTTAGTGAGTTGGGGTACGTTGTTGTAACAGGAAGATTATGAATACCTGTTCCGAATGAATGGTGCCTGTTCTTGGGATTGCCTACTTCACGATTTATTAGATTGTTAAAATTTAGCGAGTGGCCCTTAAAGATCGCACACGATCAACAATGAGTTTATGTAGTGACCAATTGTGATGTTAAACTTTCTTAGCAACGAGGCATAATAATTTTGATTTAACTTAAATTGCAATCTTCTGTGCCTGTATAAATTTCTTTGGCATGCGATAGAATGAATCAAAGAAATTAATATTCTTTTCTTTTATATTTAAGTCCCTATACCAATTTTAAAACCTCCAATCATGATAAAATTTTGGTTATTGAATTTCTGATTGATGTACAAATAGTTACAATGAGATGTTATATACTAATCTACCAAAAAGAAAATAGCAACCCTACCACTAATTACAATTGAGCCTAATAAATAAATACAAATAACGAAATTACAATACTTCCCCTCAAGTTGGCGCATGAAAATGCCCAACTTGTCAAGAAGAGTATGGAATTGAGCACGTCCAAGGGCTTTGGTGAACAAGTTTGCAGGTTGCAAATCGGTCCAGATACGACAAGTCTTAACAACGCCTGTCTGAATGTGCTCGTGAACAAAATGACAATCTCTATATATTTGGTTCACTCATGGAAGATTGGGTTAGCTGAACTGTGAATAGCATATTAGCTATCACAAAACAATAGCATAGGCTTGAAATGAGTGACGCGAATAGGGTGCAACAAAGTCTTGAGCCACAAGAGCTCACTAGTAGCGGTTGCCATGGAGTTCAGATCTTCTGTCCAGTTTTATGGTGTCTTATTCTGTCCCATGAATCTCAGCCATTCATTTATGTGAGTTTCGCGTGAGTCTCACAAAAATAAACATGAGACCTGCATAAATAAATGACTGAGATTCATGGGACAGAATAAGACACCATAAAACTGGACAGAGGATCTTATCTCGTCGCCATGGCCCGATACTTTGCCTCTGCAGAAGAACGAGACACGGTGGATTGCTTCTTTATCTTCCAAGAGATCGACGATCCACCTAAGAAGACAAAGTAGCCAGTAACAGATCATCGTGTAATGGGACAATTTGCCCAATCAGAGTCACAAAAGCCTCAGAGACGTAAATCACACTCAGGTCAAAGAAGGATGCCCTATCCTGGATTTCGCTTTACGTAGCGAACTACTCGCATTGTAGCGTCAAAATGGACCTGGCGAGATTTATGAAAAAATTGAGACAAAACGTGAACTGCATAAGAGATCTAATTAGACTCCTAACGAGGCGTCTATATACCGCGAGATCCTCGGCAAAGTCTCCTTGGCCATCCCGTGGCCAAGATGCTGCTCCATAGGCGTGTTGGTTGGTCGACACCTTAACAAACTTGTTTCCGACAAAATATCGTGCGTATACTTCCTCTGGCAAAGAAACAACCCCTGAGGAGATCGAGTTACCTCAATTCCAAGGAAGTATTTTGGCACGCCAAGGTCTTTGATGTTAAAACATCAACACAAATGGACTTTAAATCTCAAGCAAGCATCATGGTCATTTCCCATAAGAATGAGATCATCCACATAAACTAACAAACTTAAGAAAACCGGTCCGCGATGGAAAGTAAATAATGAATAGTCAGCTCAAGACTGAACAAAACTATTCCTCTGCAAACTCTCACCCAACTTAGTGAACCAGTTCCTAGATGCTTATTAGAGGCCATACAAAGATTTCCATAGCCTGCAAACCTTCCCATCCTACCTATGCCCAAAGCCCGACGGTATCCTCATATAGACCTCCTCCTTGAGATCATCATGCAAAAAGGCATTGTTGACATCCATCTGATGGAGCTCCCAATCTCGAACAACGAAAACGGACAAGAAAACTCGAACAGTCACCAACTTGGCAACCGAAGCGAACGTCTCATGGAAATCTAATCCTTCAATCTGTGTAAATCCTTTGGCTACCAAGCACGCCTTGTATCGTTCTTCCATGTCGTCTACCTTATGTTTGACTTTATACACCCATTTGTAATCAATGGGCTTCTTGCATGGGGGAAGAGCCTCGAGAGTCCAAGTTTGATTTGCCTCAAGAGCAGCAATCTCTAAGGCCATCGCATCCCTCCATTGTTCATCTCGTATTGCCTCTGCGTGGTTTCGTGGCTCAACAACTGAACTCACTGCTCTAAGAAACGTCTGGTGACTACGAGAAAAATTATCAAATGCCATAAAATCAGATAATAAATAAGGTGTACCTGAGGATGACGCATGGGAAGGAAGCTTTAGGGGGGTAGACCGCTTTGATCACGGAGACATTTGCACTAACCAAAGATTCTTGAGCTTCCACTACTGCATTCAAATGTCCACGATCACTTTTGGAATTGGTCTTGATTCGAGCAACATCAGAAGCACTAGTAGTGCTTGTTTTCGGTGAGCTGCATCGGTCATCCAATAAAATCGAAAATACAACGTAATTATCAAAACGTGAAGGAAGTCATGAGGCTCTACGTGGACGAGATGTGATGGTTTCTGTACGACTATAATCATTGACAACTAAATCCCTAGGTAGTGTGAGATCCCCTTTCTTCCAAGTTCTCCCTTGGGCTCCCTGGGTCCTTGCTTCCCCTTAATTTGCACTCCTCTAAGTCTCCCTTAACCCCATCACCTTTCCCAAATCTGAGCTCACCCCCATCGCCCTCATCAACTAACAAAAAATTAGTAGTAGGTTAGGAAGTCAGTTCCGGGCTTTCAATGAGAGGAAATACACTTTCATAAAAAACAACATCGCGGGAGTAAAAAAGACATGGCGCTCAAGATCAAATAATTTCCAAGCCTTCTTGATGTGAGGATAACCAACAAAAATGCACCTTCGACTCCTAAGGGAAAACTTATCTCCTTCTTTATGATGCGCAGAACACAAGCATCCAAACACGTGCAAATGATCATATAAAAGATGAGTACCGAATAGCAATTCAAATGGAGATTTTCCTTTTAGCCTAATTGTTGGAGTTTGGCTTATCAAGTAGACCGTGGTCAAAACACGTTCTCCCCAAAAGTTAATAGGCAAATTTGCTTGAAAACGCAACATCCTAGCAACTTCCAAAATATTTAGGTGTTGACGCTACCCGCCCATTCTGTTGTGGAGTATTGATACACGTGGTTTTAATGAATTATGCCCTTTTTAGTGTAAAAAATTTTCATAGGAGATGAACAAAATTCCCCTACATTATCCCTCCTAATTTGCTTCACACATTTATTAAATTGTATTTCAACCATCTCACAAAAATCTACTAAATACTTGCTAGCTTCACTTTTCTCAATAAGAAAATGCACCCAAATACACCGACAATAATCATCAACAATAGGCAAGAAATAGCGAGCACCATAACTAATAGATTTTTTATAAGCACCCTACAAGTCACAATGTATAAGATCAAAAATATATGCAGCATGGTTATTACTAGAAGGAAACGAAGAGCAAATCTGTTTTGCTCGAAAGCAAGAATCACAAATAAAATTGTCCTGAAATCGTAAAGAACCAATTTCTGAAATGAAAGGCAGATGTTGACTTGTTTGGTGACCAAGACGCCGATGCCAAAGAACTAAGGAATCTAATGCTTCCGTCTTCAACGCCATATGTTGCCCTGTTGATCTAAAGTAGTAGACCTATAAGCTCACCAACTCCAATCGACATCCTCGAGATGCGGTCTTGTATCACATGTAATTGATTAGTGAAAACAATTTGACAATTAATCTCAGAAATCAACTGACGTATGGAAATTAAATTACAAGTCAAAGAAGGCATATAAAAGACATTAGATAATGTGACTTCTTAACTTAAAATGACCTGAACCTTCATGGTTGTGATCATTTTTTATCGTTTGTCAACAAAACGGGCAACGAGGTCTATTTCTTTACATCTTCTAAAAGTTTGAAGCTCCCGGTCATGTGGTTGAATGCACTGTCTAGTATCCAAACAAATTCACTGCACGACTTACTGGAAAATTTATCGCTGCTCTCACGATTTAGCAAAGTGAACAACGTTTGAAACTACTTCTCGGATAGTCCTTGCATCATTGGAATTCCCTCGAAGCTGCTCCTGAAGGCATGAAATGCCAAAGCCCTCTTTCCTCTCGAACTAAACACCGAGAGTCCTCAGTTTTGCTGCTATTGGGCCGAGGATTATTCTAGGCCTTATTGGACTTTTTAGTTGCCGCTGTTTCTGGATGAATCTCAACTTCCTCCTCCTCGGTTCCTTTCTCTTGTACCAACCCACCAATCTAAGTAACCAATGAGCTCGAAACAGTTCGAGGCTTGGTGTCCCTTTTAATTACAATGGGTATATTTTTTAAATCTCCTCTTCGTTGATTTTGTTGTCCTCCTCCTTGATTACTAGCTCGCGACATTTGTCTCCCACCAATTTGTGTAGCAAGGGCTACAACCTCTACCCCTTCATCATGACAACGAGCTATGTTGTTGGACCCTAAATTTTTTTTATTAGTTATTTAATTGTTTCATTATTTTTAGAGTTGAGTCATCAAACTAGCAAGTCTGAATGAAAATTAGAAATTAGAAGTTAGAATGAAGTGTTAGAATTAAGTTGGAATTAATATAGTGTTTAATAGGTTAAGAGAGTTAGTAGACTTAGAATAAATGAAAGAAGGGGCAAACTTGGAAGAGACTTTCTAGTGGAGGGTAAAATGGGAAGAAAGCCCATATAAGTTGTCTTGAATTAGAAGAAGGGAAGAGAGTGTCGAAAATGAGAGAGAAGGAGAGAAGCTTTCGTTGAAAGAAGAAAAGAAGAGAAATCAACTTTGTTAAGGTAGGTTAATCATCTCTTTTTCTTGCTTTATTAAAGTAATGAGTTGTGTTGAGGATGAAGGAGTTAGAGAGAGAAAGGAGTTTGTGCAGAGAATGAAAGGTTTGTGTTGGAAGAAGACGAGTTAGGAGAACCTAAGTAATTTTAGGGTTTCTAAACTAAATCTTAGGTTATCTAACCTAGATGTACTATGGGTAGGTTAGATTTGAGCTTAAATTGTGTGTATTGCCAATTTGTGATTTCTTTGTTTTGAAGCTTATGAGTTATTGTTAAGTCAAAATTGACTTTACGTGTTGAATAATTTTGATGAAAACGAAAAGCAGACAAATGAAAAGCAGATGA
>JAOTAX010000197.1:30442793-30459018 GCA_025629825.1 Erythroxylum guanchezii
AGAGCAACCAGTGGAGATTTTAGATTCAAAGGAAAAAGTTTTAAGAAACAAGATTGTAAAGCTGGTTAAGGTCTTATAGAAAAACCAATCGACGGAGGAGGCGACATGGGAGCCTTTGGAAGCCATGAACGAGAAGTATCCATACCTCTTCAATATCTTAGGTAAGAATTTCGCTGACGAAATTCTGTAAGGGGGGGGGGGGAGGAATTGTTGGACCCCCAAATTTTTTTATTTATTAGTGATTTAATTGTTTCATTATTTTTAGAGTTGAGTCATCAAATAGCAAGTATGAATAGAAATTAGAAAGTAAAAGTTAGAATGAAGCGTTAGAATTAAGCTGGAACTAATATGGTGTTTAATGGGTTAAGAGAGTTAGTAGACTTAGAATAAATCAAAGAAGGGGCAAACTTGGAAGAGACTTGCTAATGGAGGGTAAAATGGGAAGAAAGCCCATATAAGTTGTCTTGAATTAGAAGAAGGGAAGAGAGTGTTGAAAATAAGAGAGAAGGAGAGAAGCTTTCGGTGAAAGAAGAAAAGAAAAGAAATCAACTTTGTTAAGGTAGGTTAATCATCTCTTTTTCTTGCTTTATTAAAGTAATGGGTTGTGTTGAGGATGAAGGAGTTAGAGAGAGAAAGGAATTTGTGTAGAGAATGAAAGGTTTGCGATGGAAGAAGACGAGTTAGGAGAACCCAAGTGATTTTAGGGTTTCTAAACTAGATCTTAGGTTATCTAACCTAGATGTACTATAGGTAGGATAGATTTGAACTTAAATTGTGTGTATTTCCAATTTGTGATTTCTTTGTTTTGAAGCTTATGAGTTATTGGGATGTTGTTTTGAATGGAACCTTGGTTGTTTTAGGAAACCAAGAGAATCCTACCCAAGAGCAAATGGAAAGGCAAGTTTGACTTGGATTTTCGCAAGCTAATTAAGTGGGTAATGTATTTATAGTTATTGTGTGATTGGGCAAATTCTTGCCTATGTGTGTGTAAGTTGATTTTTGAAATGGATTTGATTGAATTGTTATGACTGATTGTTGAAATGCATGATGCTTGTAATTATGTAAAACCTTAAAAAGGGTTATAACATTTTGAGTTAAATGAGAAGAAAGGAAAGAGCATGAAAAGTATGAAAGCATTTGATAAAATGTTTTGAGCATGAAATGATTTTGTGCTTTGTTTGGGCAAGAGAGAAATCCGTTTCGTTAGTCACGTGCACGTTGACCTATAGCCTTCTCCCGGCTACCCGCTTGAGGTCACGAGATCCTAAGAATTCAGACTCGTTTTATTTATGGAGTAAACTTCGGTTTCTCTGTTTCGTTTCACGGAACTCTCGAGCCATTTTTTTGTGCATTGCATAAATGAATTGTCAAGTATAAAGCATTTGAGTGTTATGTGTTCTGAGTTTAACCTAAATTGATCAATGTTTAAATTGCTAGATGCATATCTATTTATATATCTATATATCTGTGTGTACATATGCTCGACTTTGGTCAATTGCCAACGGTTATATATATATTAGCCACTGAGCCATATTGCTTACCCCACTATTCCCTCCTCAGGTGCAAAACGAGAAGGTTAACAATCCTTGCAAGGCATCGGAAACTCCAAGATATTAGAAACTTTTGTAACTAAGTTAGTTCGATAAATTTTGGATAGCTTCATAATCATGTTAAACATTGAGCATCCTCTATATGTTGTATTTTGTGTTAAGCCTTTGTTTATAATGTTAATATGTAATTAAAGTTATGTATGGGCTTTTGTTGTTTTGATAAATGAGTTTTGAACTGAAATGTCCCCTAGGTGTATGTGTATATTTCTTTGGTAGCTGCACATTTCAAAAATCCAAGTCTTTCTTAGGTGTAGAAATTGTGTGCTGACTCCTAGGGAAAAACTGAACTAATGGAGGCAAAATTAGTTAAAGTCAACTTCTAGAAAGTTGTAGCTTAGCTTTCTAGCTTTTCAACATTATGTAGTAAGAGATTTTTGGACATCGGAGTCGAAAGTCATGGTCCTTAAGAGGAGATGCTTAGGAGCTTAGATGCATTGCCCGTTTTTGTAAAAATGTATAGTCTGTAAGGATGTATCATCTATGATGACGTCATATCGTCTATGATGACGTCATATCGTCTATAAGGATGTATCGTCTGTAGAGACGTATCGTCTGAGATGACGTCATATCGTCTTAAGAGTTGCATCGTCTTAAGTTGACTTTGCTTCGTCTTAAGTTGACTATGTTTTGTCTTAACAGTTACATCGTCTTAAGTTGACTTTGCTTCGTCTTAAGAGTTGCATCGTCTTAAGTTGACTTTGCTTCGTCTTAAATTGACTCGCTTCGTCTTAAGAGTTGCATCGTCTTAAGTTGACTTTGCTTCGTCTTAAGTTGACTTTGCTTCGTCTTAAATTGACTCCATTCATCTGCTTTTTGGCATTTTTCTGTCTTTTGGCATTCGTCTGCTTTTTAGCATTCGTCTACTTTTTGCCATTCGTCTACTCTTTGGTATTCGTCTTCTTTTTGGCATTCGTCTGTTTTTTGGCTTTCGTCTATTTTTTGGCTTTTGTCTGTTTTCTGCTTCCTTTATAGTTGACTTTTCGCTTCTTTTATGCACTTTTCATCTTGTATCGGCTGGTAAATTTTTGACCCTCCAGATGATAGAATCTGTCTTCAAGGTCTTCATGTAAGTTGTAGATATTAAAGTCTTCTTTTGAACCATCCAAAGAATGACCTTAATCCGATATCTCTAGAGTAAGTTATGCTTATTGCCCTAAGACAGGTTCACTATGGTTTAGGACAAGTACTGTTTTGATTAAATGTCTCCGAATGTTGGGCTTCGGAAGCAGGGTCCATCATATGTCCCCTTGCTTTTCGTGCTTGACCACCATCGAGTAAGCCTTGTTCAATGTAGGAAAAGGCTCTATATTTAGAATTTGATTCCTCGCATAACCAAAAATAACATTTTTGAGACCAAATAAAAATTGGTGATCTCGGTCTCCTTCCGCCTCTCTTGCTCACGCACCAAACCATACGTGCAAATTTGGGTCTTCGAATAACTCCTAAGTTCATCCCACTTAAACTTAAGGATCATAAAGTATTTGGCTACACTCATCCCTCATTGCCGAAGCATCGCGATCTTACCTTTCAATTGATGGATACGCGGTTCAGTCCTAATGGAATATCGCTCCTTCAAATCGTCCTAAAGCTTTTGCATTGTCACTGTATAAGAAACGCTCTGCTGAATCTTCTCTTCAAGCATGTTCATGATCCACGACTTGAGCATAACATTCACGTTCCCAACATGCAACCTTTAAAGTCCCTTCTTTTGGTTTCATCTCGATTTCATTAACAAAAGAGAACTTGTTTTTTGCCTGTAAGGCTGTCATTGTGGCTCTCACCCACATATTGTAATTGTCTCCATTCAATATGATGGGGATCAAAACCATTTCGGGGTGATCCGATTGAGAAAGGAAGATTGGTGAAGATTGCTCGATCATCTTCTCCTCCTTATCTCCAGACAGGATATCGATTTATGAGAAGAATCGATTTACAACAAAAACAACACTGCTTGTCCCTTTCAATCTGCCCAAAACAGACCTAGCTTCCTCGAAATTTAGTGCAAAGAAACAACACTATTCGTCTCCTTAAATCTGTCTGAGAGAGACTTAGTCATCACAGGAACGTGGCTTCACAGTGGCACGATCGCGCAGGAGGCTTCAACAGAAAACCTACTCTAATACCATGATAAAATTTTGGGACAAAAATTTTATTGTCAAATTTCTGATTGATTTACAAATATTTACAATGAGACTTTATATACTAATCTACCAAAAAGGAAACAACAACCCTAGCCACTAACTTATCACTAATTATAAATGGGCCTAACAAATAAACAAAAATAATGAAATTACAATAGTATATGATTCATCTTTCCCTTTATTTCTGAATTCTTTTAATAATATACTCACAATTCTTGTTTAATGTCTTTTTAAAGGTGACAATATTAACATGAAGATGTGTTATAATCAGCATTTTTTAAGCCAAAAATAAGTTGCATTTTTTGACGACTTTTTACCCAAACTAGATGAGAATAACCAAGAAAACTAGATTTGGGAAGAATGTAACCCAATGGGAATTGCTTGAATGTTCAATGTTTTGCCTCTAAAATTATATAATAGTATTGCATGTGTGGATACAACTTGTGAGACGTGGAAAGTTTGGTAGGAACTCTTCTCTTAGGGAAATATTCCACGCATTCATGAGTTGAAATGAGAAATATGCCTAGCATAGTGAAAAGATCTTATGGTAGCAACCTATTACACCAAATTAAAAGGATTTTGGGATGAGTTGACAACTTATTCCACCATTCTTTCATGTACCTGTGATACTAGAAAAGAAATCTTAGTAAAATGGAAGAAGATAAAGGTTCATCAAATTCTCGTAGGATTGAATGATCAATATGGTATTTGTTAACCCCTAATGACACCTAAAACGAGAGAGGGGGTGAATTGGATATTTATAAAATTCACTATTTTTTAGATCAATATAATTAGTTAACAACAATCACTATATATAAATAAGGATGAAAAAATTGCTTAATATAAATCAAATATATAATTGAACAATAATTTAAAAAGGATAGGAAATAGAGAATATAAACCGATTTATAGTGATTTGACAAACAATCCTTTCCCTACGTCTACTCTTAGAACTCTTTTTAGAATTTAATTATAATTTTTCTTTTACGGAGAAGAATAATTTTTGTCCAATCTTTCTTAGCAAAGAGGAATCCTTTTACAATCTTCTTCCAAGTTGAAGAAAAACCTCAAAACCACTGTGAACCACGCCAAATACAATAATATAATGCTTTAACCAAATTTTACAAGTCAAAATACCTTACTTTACCACTTGAAATTCAAAGAGTCTAAGAACTAGTTATCTAATGGCTAGTTGCAAACCATTGGTCGACCAATATTAATGTATTTGTCGACTAATATGCATTAGATATACAGATTCATTAGCTGTTGAGGTACTGGTTGACAAGTAGGCATATATGTTGCATTAAATATACATATTCATTAGCTGTTGAGGTATTGGTTGACAAGTAGGCATATATGTTGATCAATATGACATATTGGTCGACCATTACATCAAATAATGTTACAATAAACCTCAGCACATCAACTTTAATAACTTTAACCTAAATTAGTTGACCACTAACCTATATAGGCCGACCAATCCCTGAAACTATGATTTTAATTACTTCAAATGCTCAAATTCAATTTGTTTAATGCAATTATGATTTGGCACTTCCTAAAAAGTTCTCTGAAGAGTGTTTAAAAGGTCAAGATGCTTTTCTATTAAAACTAAAAACTTCAAGGCATTTTGATGAATGAAAAAACTCACGTAATGAAGTAAAATGAAATGTTTATACATGGTGAGCCTTTTAGATTATCAAATTAAAAAATAAGATTACAATTAATAATACAAAAAGTAAAATGATCTTGATGAGTCTTGATCTTCTTTTCTACTTGTTCTTTTCTACTTGTTTTGATCTTCAATTCAACGATTGCAAACTTCAACTTCAACTTCTTTTTATCAACTTCATAAACTATCTTCTTGAGTTTATAACTTCATTTTGTTCACAAATTGCTTTCCATAAAAAATAATAAATTCATTGGTAGTAATTATTTATTCTTTGATTGCCCCTTCTAAAAAACAGTGTGGGTTCATTACCTCACCTACTTTCATGTAAGCCTTCCACAGCAGATCAACCTCCACACCATCCCCACTTGGTTGAAGCAACCACAAAATTTTAGAATCAATAATCCCAATATGTTTCCAATCATCCTTTCAGTTGTTGTTTACTCTCTTTGGAAAGAAAGAAATGCCAGAACTTTTAAAGATGAAGCTTTAGAGGTGGAGGGATTGAAATCCAGAGTGATCACCTAAGTACTGGAGCAACTCAGTGCAAACACCAATGGTACTTAAAGGTAGGAGAGTTTTAAGTCACTAATAGCATATATGCAGTTTCAGTTTTAGGTATGCAAAAGGAAAATTGGAGAATACAGATTGAAGAAGCTCAACCCGAGGCAAACCAATCCAAATCAGTAAAGAAAAGAATAGGAGATCATTAGATCCCTATAGACCATCAAGAGCAGTTGGCAACACCTCAACAGTCACACTTTTGGAAGGGCAAGGTGAAGGTTTGATCAGAAGAGAGCAAGAGAGCCTTTAGTGGACTGGGATGTGGTTGTGTGGTCCAGATGAGCTGCAACAAACTTACAATAGAAACAGACTGCAAAGAAGGCAGGGTTCAAACCTCTACACCATGGATAGGCACCGCCAAGGGAGAGCAGAAAACAAAATTGGAAGGTCGAGAAAGTAGGTAATTCTATCTGGTGTGAAGAAATTGTTGGTAGTTTTCATAAGGCACAAGATAATGCCAAAGAAGAAATGGATAGTGGAATCAAGTTGCAAAGTTGTAATTGCCGAATGTTCCAATAGATGTTTGCATCATAGGGATTTTAGGATTGCTGTGAAGCTTATCACCAAAATGTGGTTTTAGTGTGTTGTTGCCATGAGTGAAACGTTAGCTCAGGGTTTTTCATGTTAGTATAGGGGGTTGTCTCTTTTGGCTTAGTATGAGATTGGTCTTATATACAATATATACCTATGTACATAAACTCTTTTTTACTACATTTATCTTATTACTGATTTAACCCAAAAAAAAGTTTTGTCATTATCAAAACATCAATTAGAACCTTCCTTGGCTCAATAGTATCATTCAGTCTCAGATATTAAACATGATATCTTTTTCTTTAATTAACAATGCTTATGCTTTTGTAACCAAAGAAGAAAAGCAACTATTTATTAATTTAATTGGTTATGATCATTCAACTAGGCAATAACTGACGGGTTGATCTTACAAAGACTAGAATTACTAGTACTTACCATCTTTCTACTATGATTATGGTGACGATAATTAATCAAATAAAAATTAAAATAATAATCTAAAATGAATTAATATAATTAACTAACAGGAATGAACATTAAAAAAAACAATGAAAGAAGTCAATGTTACCTATACTTCGAATTGCCCCTAAGATTTCTTATGCAATAATGATTTCACTAATTAATTTAATCTATAGTTCATTGGGCCATAGAAGTTCCTATATTATGTTAATGTCTTTGGCATACACTATTTACATCTAATCCTTGATTGGTTTAATTGATTAGTAAATTTTATTATTAGGTTTGACCCTAATTTATAGGATTTATATTGAGCTATCTCTAAAATTGCATTAAACTCCTTTCTATTATGATATATTTATTCATACAAAAGGATTGCTCAATCTCAATTGCATAATATCATACATGAAATAACATGCTAGTAATATTAATTTAAAAATAATTAAGAACATATAATTGAATCTCAATAAACTAAAGAATAAATTAAATTAAAACAAAATCACTATAAGGACCATCCTAATCATTTATTGCAATTACCAATAAAAATTTAGTTCATAATTGTAACATCAAGACTAAAGAAAATACAAAAAACTAAAAGAACCATGATGAGATCCTTTTTAATTTTTATGAAGTCCACTTTAGATATATGGAAATCCATTGCAAAATATGTTTCTTTGCTTGTTCTTTGTTCTTTCTATCATCTTAGGTTATCAATATTTGTTTTCTCGAGCCTCCTTTGAGCCTCTCTCCAGCCTTTTACAAACCACCTACAATCTTTTCTCTAAATTTTCTCTTTTATAACTAGAAAATTATTTGTCTTGGAGTGAAAATGGTCACCCATATAGCTGTGTGCATAACTGTGTCCCTCATTTTTGCTTTAGTTCTTTGACAATTGCGAAGAAACACCATCTCAGAAAGCTACACAATCATGGTTGTGTACCTCAAGGACAACTTCAATCTTTCAATCTTTCCTTGATTTCATCCTATTTGTACTCCTTTTGGCCTATGAAGACAATTAAGACCTAAAAAATAATATAAATGAATTAAGTACCAAAAACAATAAAAATCTCAAATAAAAAAGCAAATGCACTAAACATAGGATTAAAATATGGTTAATTAAGTATTTATCAATCTCCCTCACATTTAAGCATTGTCTTGTCCTCAAGTAAATCAATTTCATTACTCTCAACTTAACAAGAAATAACTCTAGGAAAGCATTAAACAAATCAAAGATGTCCATAAATAGTCTCCATTATTCATTTAATTGTAAAGCTCATTGAATTGTTAAGCACTTAGTTACTTGCCTCAAGTTATTCAATTCACTCCATAATTCTCATGTTTAATATCTATAAAATATAATAATACTAATTAAAATAAAATTGTTAAATTAAAAAGATGTAGTTGTCTCCTAAGGAGTGTATGTTTAAAATCATTACCTTGACATTCCTAGTTCTACTTACTACATCATGATGTTGGAGATTAAACTCCTATTCTTGGACTAGACATAGAATTGGTGGCTTGTCACTCATAATTTCTTAAATAACATCCACTATTACAAAATCAATCAGATCAAGAAAGTAATAAGTGCCATCTTGATTAAGAGAATGTCTCAAAGCTTTAAACATTTTGAAAGTAATTTATTTATCTCCTACTCTCAACATCAATTATTACCTTAGCTGTAGCTAATGACAAATGGCTTAATATAAGAGGTATTTCAATGTCCTCATCCATATCTAATATGACAAAATCATATGTGAATATAAATTTGTCAACTTTGACCAATACATCTTCTATGATCCCTCTAAGGTACTTGATTGACTTATCAGCTAATTATATAGTCATCCTTATTAGTTTTGGTTCTCCTAACCCTAATCTCTTAAATAACTTATAGGGAATCAACTTAATGCTAGCCCCTAAGTCAACTAATGCCTTTTTAATTGGTAAACTACCAATTAAGCAAGGGATAGTGAACCTCCCTGAATCCTTAAGTTTCTTAGGTAGTTTGTTATAAAGGATGGCTAAACAATCCTTTCTAAATGTCACTATAGATAGTCCCTCCAACTTCCATTTGTTTCATAGCAATTCGTTCAGAAATTTGGTATATTTTGACATATGGGAAACAACCTCAATAAAAGTTAGTTAATATGCAATTGTTTAAAGGATTTTAGGAACTTACTAAACTATTCTTCCATGTGATCCTTCTTTAGTTTTGCTAGATATGAGGTAAAAGGTTTATGACTCCACTAATATGGTTCCTTCCTCCTTCCTTATCTTTTTTATTTTTCTCAATCTTATATTCCTTAACTTACTTATTTTCCATGCTTAGCTCCCTATCATATCTAAGAGAGACTACCTTCTCATGCTCCATCAAGTTTATCTCAGTATTGCTAGTAGGCCTCTCTGTGGTATCTTATAAATTATTTTAGCATGCTTTCCTATTTGATTCTCTAAGTTGTGGATAAAATCCTTTTAGTTCCTTAATAAAGCTTTAATAGGTTAAAATTAAAATTTAGATGACTGAATAAATTTAGTCATAATATCTTCCAAGCTAGGCTTCTTCTCTTACAGAGAATGATATTGTTAATGAAATCCAAGTGGAGGGTTCTGCCTTTGATCTTCTTGATTTGCCCAAGAAAAATATGGATAATTCATCCATATTAAGTCATAAGTGTCATTGTATGGGTTATTTTACAGTCAAGGCATATTACCTATATAGTTAACACATTCGACTGATTTTTGTTGCAATCTTAATGGCTTCATAATCTTAGTTCATATGCCCTCTTCCACATAACTCACACAACATCCACATAACTCACTCAACATCATTTGAGTTTGTCATTGGGTGATTGAAAATCAACCAATTTTTTACTAAAAGATTCAACTTGAATTGCTAAAGCTTTCATCTCATCTACATCATAAACTCAAGCTGGCTTATTAGATTTTTCTCTTGTTGAATTTAACTACTAACTATTTATGACCATCTCTTTGATCAAATTTTGTGCCATTTTAAGTGTCTTACTATTTAATGTTCCTCCAACTATGGCATCTATCATCTACCTGGATGAAGGATTCAAACCATTATAAAATATTTGAACCTATAACTAAAAAGGAAGACTACGGTGTAATAAATCCTTAAATATCTCCCATATATCATATAAAGCTTCTAATTCAATCTTAGCATATGAAGTGATGTCATTCATCATCTTTTCCTTCTTGGCTAGTGGGAGGTAATTCATTAGAAATTTCCTAGTCATTTAATACTAAGTCATGATCATTCCTTTCGGAATAGAGTCCACTTGTTAATTCAGGTCCTCGACAAGAAAGGGATTAGCCTTGGTTTAATGACATCATTAGTGGCCTCATTTATCTCCAAAGTATCATAAATCTTTATGAAATTAGTGATGTGAGAATTTGGATCCTCGTATTATAGTCCATCAAATTAAACAACTTGTTTCACCATATGAATAATATTTGGTTTAATCTAGAAGTTATCAGCTGTAACAATTGATATGATGATATTAGACTCAGTTCTAGTTGGCGTGGCCATAATGCTCAAATATAGTTCTTTATTGTTCCACTATATTTCTAGTTATAAGATCATAAATTCTTGCTCCCACGCTTCTTTTCTTTATCTAAGCCGAGTAATAAGGTTTTGCAAAAATGTTCTTTTGATTTTAGGACCTCCCTCGCCCAATTTCTTCAGGTTATAAACAAATCCAGCTTTTGGAAAAAGTAATCAGAAGAATAAATATTAATGATCAAACTAAAATATAAAAAAGAAATAAAATAAATGCAAAGGAAATAAACGGTTAAAGTAATACCAATCAAGATTTCCTAATATCCTACTCGCTAGCATTGATGCTTAAAACATGGCAAACTCTTGTATACAATGTATATAACTTAACTCCTTTAGTTTATATACTGTCTAAAGCAATTATATTTATCATCTTATATAATAGGACTCAAAGGACCAAATTTTAATCCTATAGAAACTATAAGTACTAGTAATGTCTATTTTCCAATTATCTAAACTATATTTTAAGTGATGGTGATAATTAAGATTTAAAATAAAAGAAAATAAACTAAGGATATAAAAGAAAATAAACTAAGGATAAGTCAATTCATTTAAGAAATTAGAATAAGAATTATGTCTCAACTTAAAATTTTAATATATTGATTTATGCGCTAAACTTATAAAAATATAAAGTATCCTTAACTATTATTTCTATTTCATGTAGAAATTTAACACCAAACATCTCAATTCCACCTTACTGTTGGCTTTGATATATTTTTATTCAATTTTCATACTATTGGGAAACCAGGTTAGGATCCGATTCTGAACGTAGTGAAATAATCATGAAAATTTTTCGTGATATTTGACTTCCCGAAAACTAAGATCTATTTAATTCTATAAAATGATTAACACAAATTATAATAAAGTGGAAATTTAATTCGTACCTTATTATGAGGCTTGATCTTTATCTTGTTGTATCCTTTGAACCATTTTCGAAATCGATCTGTCTCAACCACCATTGCTAAACAAGTGTTCGGCCTCTAAGGGTTTCGACAGAATAGGTTGAGAGAACTCTGTAACTTTTACAGAGAGAGTTAAGCAAGAAGTGCTAGCTCCATAGAGCTTAAGTCTATTTATAATAAGCTTTTGACGTTTTAGTAATTTAATTGAAATTAAATTTTAATTTCAATTAAAATTTAATTAAAATTACAAATAATTCTAATTAAATACCAGCTATGCCCATATAAGATTCAATAGTTCATATTAATCCTTATTTATTAAATATCTCATATTTAATTATAAAGTTTCTCAAACTTTACAATCAAGTCCAACTTGATTAAATTAACTTTGCTTTCTTCAACCCATTTTATATATGAGACCCATTAGGTTCTCAAATATGTTGGCAATGATTATAAAATCTAATTTTAATTTATAACTAAAATTAGATAAATTAAAACTCCTTTTAATTTATCTTTAATTCTACAATTAAATGATTTATAATTATATATTAAGATTGGCGACTAGCAACGCATCATGATCACCCAAATATTTAGGAATGTCAAAGTAGTTTTGATTAACCTTTCAGTGCATAATTTTTTCGCATAATCCAATCTTTTCATCATATAATGTTCCGATTAGACATAGAGCATAAAATTAATATCAACTCTATTTTTGACTCTAATTATATTAGTTTTCTACCATTAACTATCGATTCAATTAATAACATTTGTCAACTATTTATAAAACGTCATTTCACCTTGGTCAAGGATTTCTTGAATTAATACTAATAAAAAACAACGAAACATTCTCCCTAATTACTTTAGGGTGATGAATCCTAACTTGATCACTCAACTATCTCCATATAGTTCATGCTACATCCAATAACTACCGATTAAACGACTTATGATTAAATAGATCATAAGTAGTATCAAAACATAGTAGCCCCATACAAGATAACTTTAATGACCTCAAATCAAAGGATCACTTATACAATCATCACAATGAGAATTCTATAGATATATAAGTAATGTTCCAAATGGATTTCTCATATAGAGTCTGTTCAGTAAACTTGTTCTCTAGTAAGCAGCCACACGTTTGTTTAAGTATCTCTATACTTTAGCCTATGAGATCGACTACTTCCTTCATAAGGAAAAACAAAAAGCGTGCTAGTCTTTTTACATTCTATTAATGTCCAATCTTAATAGAATAATGACTATGAATATTTAAGAATAATACATCAATGCAATATGAATATCATAATTATAATTTCATTTGCAATGTACAATTATCCCATGGACTTTATTATATACATCTAAATATGTACAAGATAAAGAATGCCTTTAAATAATTTGTTACTAAACTACAACCAAAGCGATTGACTATAGGGCATAAATCAACATATACAAGCTTTAATCTTTTGACAATCCTAATTACGAGTTTCTTTATATATGTATGCTCTTGAATAGATATACACTATACTATATCTAAGAACTCTTACAAAGATAGCTGTGTATGCTCTTCTTTTGATTATAATGTATCTAAAAGTTTTATTTTTATAGTAATATTACTTATGTAATTAAATAAATAGAAAGTTTCATAATGATTTAAAAGGATAATGCCCTTAGGGACAATTACTTTAGCAAGCAATCTTGCTTCAGAGAAAACTCAACTATCAAGCCGTAAACCAGTTGACACTCATTTCTCTTAGTTCATGCTGGCCTAGATCTTGCCAAACTCTTTTCGAGGCATTGACCGTATTTGGTTTGCAATAGCCTTTGAAGGCACACTGATCCACCACCTCGGTCCTGGAAACATTTTTTTATTGTAAATTTTGATAGTTTCACCACACATTTTCTTTTTATCGAACAAATCGGTGGACAGAGCCGCCACTCTTTCACTTGAAGGGTAAAACTGGTCAGTACATTCTGCTTTCCCTGAGCCTCCATTTTCGCCAAAGTCGTTCCAACTTAAACGTGCTTTCTGATTACCCCTAAATGACATGAGTTCTGAATACACCATGGTAATGTTAATGTTTCGATAACCACTTAAAGAGGTGTCCCCGTCATCAAGTTTGAAGCTGAGACTATATTTCTATGCTTCTAGTGGAGTAACAGAGTAGGAGAGAGCCAAAAGCCGTGCAAGAGTAAGTTTGCTTCATTTTCTGTAACAATCGTGGTAAAAAACTAATGGTCCAATTACTACTCTTAATTACTCGTTGGAATTGAAGTCAAAGAGGATACTAGACACTATGGGTGTATACACACACACATATATATAATTTCATAATTCAAAGATCATTAAAATTCTAGAGCATAGTTAATACGTAAAATATAATAAAACATTAATCTTAATTTGTACCATATTTCAAAGTTTAATTATTTTCTTGTCTTTTTTTTGAATCATTTCTAAAATTGATTTATCTCAATCACTATAACAACATAAGTATCTAACTTCTAACTATAGTCACAAAACGTATTGAGAGAACTCTACAACTGATTTAGGCAAGAAGTGCTAACTTTCTGAGAGCCTAATCCTATTTATAATAAGTTTTGAATATTTCATCAATTTAATTAAAATAAATTTTAATTTCAATGAAACTTTAATGAAAATATGATCAATTATAATTAAATACAAATTGGGCTAAAATAAAATCAATTATCTCATATAGGTCCTTAATTAAGTAACAATTTCAAAATCCATTTCTTTCATGAGGAGCATGAAGAAGAACTCTACATCAAGCAGCCTAAGGGATTTGTAGTTCCCGATAAGGTGAACTATGTTTATCACTTGCGTAAGTCTCTTTATGGCCTCAAATAAGCTCCTAAACAGTGATATAAGAAGTTTGATGGTTTTATACTCGAGCAAGGCTCTTTTAGAAGCCAATATGATAGTTGAGTTTATTTCAAACAATGGTTTGATCACTTTTTAATTCGAATAATTAAAGATTGCTTATGATATGATCTGATTCAGTATATGTGAATGTTAGATGACTGTTAGAAGCAGTCGTCATTTTATATCTTGTTTAGTTATTTCCCTATTAAGCTATATGTTTAGCACGGTGGTATTGCGTCCATGTAGGTTCTGATAAGAAGATTTTAGATTGGGACAAAGATAACCGCAGTGGCCAAGAAGGATGTGTTTTGTTTTGGAAAATGTTCAGTTTGTTTTTAAGTTATACTCAATTTGATAAGACATTTTGTATTTTTGTGTATATGGTTTATAATAACCATAATACAGGATGAATTTAGAATTTATGACATGTATTTTAATAAGTACAAGATGTATAATATGTTCTGTTTTTAACTCAACAAATTATGAATGTGAATTATGTTGCTTTATTTTTGAGGAACTTCTGGAGTACCTTGGTATGTGCTAGGTATGTTTTGTATGGCATTTGTATATATTCTTAAAGATATTCAGGTGTCACATGTTATATATTGATGATATACTTATTGCAACCCTCAACAAATTTTTGATTAACAGTTTGAAAACTTAATTCAGCTAGGAGTTCAACTTGAAAGACATTGGTGTAACTAAGAAGATACTTAGAATTGTTAAACGAATAAATTATTTCTTTCTCAAAAGAAATATATTAATAAGATGCTTGAAAGGTTTAATATGATTGACTGTAAAATTATTTTACACCTCTTGCTGCATATCTCCTAATTTATACCCAACAATGGAGGAAGAAATAAAACAAATGTCTAACATTCCTTATTCTAGTGCTATCGAAAATTTAATGTACTTTTCTAGTATCATTTAATTGAAACTTCAAACTTTTATAATCACTTCATATTAGAACTTCTATTAATGCTCTTAACAAAAAATTTGACATTAACGATGTTTAAACTAAACATATAATTAAGCATGACGTGTGTGTTTAGCTTAGAAGTTACGAGTAATATACATTTATGAAAATAAAATTTGTAAAATTGAGAGGTTAATGAAGTTCAAAACTGAATTAACATTTCATTTGTTAAAAGAATAAATAAGTGACATGGTTACACTAAAAGAGTGATATCTATTGAAATTAAAGGAGTGATATATATTTATACATCATAAGTAATAATAAAACAAACTCTATAAGGGGAAAAAAGCAAGGCAAAAGATAAATTATTTAATGTGACATGAACATGGCATCACATCACATCATATATTTTATGATGTATACTTAATGTTTTTGAAATGAAAATTAAACATCTTATTAAGAAATATGAAGTTTAGATTTATTAGCATATGAATTTAAGAAAGATTAAAAGTGAATAATATCCTCATTTGAAGTTCTAATGGGAGAAATAAAAATAAAAATAAATAAAATAATAAAATAAACGATAACAATGTACAAATTTTATTATGAAACTTAATTTCATATCCATATTATATTAATGTATTTGTTAGTCACAGAGGATGTGGTCACCATTGTCCTTACGTTCGATCCCTTGGAACAGGCTTTACTTCAAGTACATAGGATTCTCTTCAAATAGTATGTATGCGAAATGACCTATATATTTATTAAGCTGTAATTTTCTAAAAAGCAATTTGGGAAAAAGAAAGAAAGCAACTGGATCGTGTGCTCCACCAGCCCTTGGAGACAATGCCTTTGGCACGCCTTGCTTCCGTGAAAACTCAAATATCAAGCCTTAGACCAGGTGACACTCATTTCTCCTAGTTCATGCTGGCCTAGATCATGCCAAACTCTTGTCGAGGCATCGATCGTATTTGGTTTGCAATGGTCTTTGAAGGCACA
>JAOTAX010000197.1:30468291-30482764 GCA_025629825.1 Erythroxylum guanchezii
TCTAACAAATAGGACTTAATAATCTAAACCTCCAAATAAATAAATAAAACATGCTTAATGCGAATTGGGGCCCAACATTTATACTATTTCCTTGGACTGGAAATCTCAGAGATAGCTTAGGCATGTATGTGAATCAAGGTAAATATATTGTTGATCTGTTACAGAAATTTAACATGCTGGATTGTGCTTCTGTGCCTATGCCAATGGTTACTAGTCGACAATTCTCTTCAACTGATGGAGAACCTATGTCAAATCCTAACATGTATCATCAAGCTATAGGTTCTCTTCAATACTTAACAACTACTTGTCGAAATATAGCATTCTCGGTGAATAAACTCAGTCAATTCTTATCTCACCCAACAACCATCCATTTTCAAGCAGTTAAATGTATTTTATGTTATCTTAAATGCACCTATCAATATGGACTTCACCTAAAGCCATTCTCTTCACTTCAATTAATAGCCTACACCGATGCATACTGGGCTACAGATATAGATGATTGGAAATAAATGGCAGGATTATGTGTGTATCTTGGAGGCACTTTAGTGTTGTGGTCTTCATAAAAGCAACGAGTAGTCTCTCAGTCAAGTACAAAATCCGAATATAGGGCATTGGTTGATGGTGCTGTTGAAGTTAAATGGTTAAGTTCACTGTTATCTAAACTTGGTTTTCTCCTCCGATAACCTTCTATACTATGGTGCGATAATATGAGTCTAGGAGCACGAGCTGCAAATCCAGTTCAACATGCTCACAGTAAACATATGGAGATTGATGTTCATTTTATCCGAGATTTAGTTCTGTCTGGCTTCATCGATGTCCGATACATTTCCTCCTATCATCAAGTAGCTGATTGTTTAACCAAAGCCTTGACTCACTATCAGTTTCTAATTTTAAGGAACAAACTCGGGTTGTCCATCACACCCTCTCATTCGAGGGGGAATGTTAGAACATAACCGAATTATATCCTTCATCATTTCATCATGTACAAACATTCTCTTCTCTCTCCTTCACTATCTGACGTGTATAATTTTTGTTACTTTGTTATAATTCATTTGTACTACTGTACCATACACTGAACTATACATAATAAGAGAACCTTAGCACATTAGGGTATGTCTCATAATATTCATACTCCATTCTTGTATTTCTATCTACAAAAGTAACATATTGTGGCATTTAACAAAATTAACAGTATTAAATTTCAACCAATAATATGCAAAAATCATTGTAATTATGCAACAAAGAGAATATAAAATATGCTTACAATAACACAAACACCTACTGAGAGTCCCGCTGAATACAAGATCTGAAGAGATTCAGTAGTTTGTAATCTTACCCTTATTAATGGAGAGGTTGTTTCATTATGACAAACAAAACCTTAGGCAACGACATTTTTGTAACATTTAAAAAATGTGTTGTTAAAAATTAATATAACATTAGAGTTTTTAAAGTGCTACCTTTAATAATATTAAAAAGTAACGATAATAATAATTTGTTGCTATATACAGGAAAAAGCAAAAAAATTAAAAAAAAAAGGTTACAATAAAGTCTTATATATGCAATTGCTGGATGGTTCTAGTCACCGATTAACTAATGTTATTTACTAATATTACATATATATTTATATCTAGCTATTTATGATAGCGTATATTGGAATCTGCAAGGCTCCTATGGGGTATTGTCAAAGGACAGGACACTTTCACACCTATTAAGTTTTATTCTAAGAAAATTTTCTCCTTAGTTCTTTACACTGGTGGAGCCATTACCGGAGAAGATCTCTCCAACATGTCACCCTAGTCGTCGCCATATTGTGGTGGACTTTCTGTGTGTCCCGGTGGTACCAACACCTACTCGACAAGTCAGTTCCTTTCGTCCTCTACTATTGGATATTCTTTGCAAGATGTAGAACCTCAGTTACGATAAACTAACATCACTAATTTTGTATCACTTTAAACACTATATAATATTAAACAAATAGATTTGCAAAAATCATGTTTTTGTTTAAGTCCCTACTTTTATTTTAATCCATATAATAAATATGATAATTGATATTAGGTCATGTGCTAGTTGCAAATTTTTCTTTCCTCTGCCAAATTTGACTAAAACCATGATGAAGTTTCCAGTAAAAAGAAAAACAGAATGACAGTTATAAATTAATAAATTATTTACGGAAATTGGAAAGGTGATTTTGAAGTTACTTTCGACATGAGAAATAGGAAGTTACCCTAAAGATAAACATTTTAAATAATAAGTAGGAGATCATCCGATTCACAAAGCCTTTCACCTATTGGACGATGTTGTAAGACTAAGTTGCATCTTATACAAATGCATGAATTCTTGTTAGCAGATCAAAAAAATTAGTTACTAAGTTAGGGAAAAGAAGTACAACAAAGTCATAGGTATACAACTTATGATATAAATTTGTTATCAACAGTTGTGTGGGTTCTACATCTAACCTATGCTCTAGGTATCTAACTCTTCAATCTCCTCATTGGCTTCTTGTCTCCTCAGATTGACCCATAATTTGACCCGAGTAGTCGCAACGAACCCTTTTAACCTATTCTACTAATAAGGGTAAGATTACGAACTAGTCCTTTTGTCCAATGCCTCCCGAAATTCAAGTTCTGGTAGGGTACTTTCTTTGAGTTTTTGGCAGTTTGTTGATTTTGATGGTTGCTCGTTTGATTAAGGTCAATTGAGGGTAACTCGAATTCGATTGGATTGAACATTTTGGTATAGGCTATTTAATTGGACTTCGAGATATTACATTAGGGACAAACTTGATATCATATGGTTACCTGAATTTGAGAGAATAACTTCATCGTTCTTGAGAATGTACTTACTTGGTGATTGCAAGATATACGCCCCCTGAGTTGGCTTATTTAAAGACAAGTGTGGCATGAGTGGTAATGAGGAAATGTAGACTAGCGTAAGATGTGTGCTGATTTTTGGAGTTCCATGAGATTTTTTCAAAAATGAAGAAAGTATAAAGGAGTACACTTGTTGGAGAGCATCTACACTTTAGAACGTAGTTTACAATAGTGGAAGCTAGCAAGAGACCGTTGATGTAGTTCTGGGATGTGTCAACTGATGCAGAAGGTGGAGTATTACTTTGTATGTATCTGTTTATGGTCTACTAGCTTAAAAAGAATTAAGTAACACCTGATGGAAAAAAATTTGTAGAATTTAATATCTTCTTTATTTAGCTTACCCACTTCAATTAAGGATTGATCTCTACCTACCAAACTCACACCATAGAAGAAATGCCCTCTTTTCTTAATCAAAGAAGATGTCTATGCTTATAAATTTGTGGTATACAAGACCATGTGGTATGCTTTGAATCATATATTGTTAGGAAGCAAGTAAACAAGGTTGGTTTACTTTTTCCTATTTTCATTAGAAGTGCTTAATCATGGTAGTGTATTACTGACACTAGAAAATTTGTTTTATAATGAATTATTTCTGCTTGAGAATTATGAAATAATGTTTCTATACTATTGCTTTAGGTTTGTTCTACCATGAAACTATATCGAGAGATTGGTTTCTATGTTATTGCTTGTGATCATTAGCTTACAAATTGAGTAACCTTATTAGGAACCATTTCAATTCTTTTTTGTAATTTTTGGCTTTCCTATATTTTTAAATTTTACAATTCAGATTTTGTTGATGTGTACTTAATTGTTTATATATTCATTTCTTAGTACCTAGCAATTAATATTATTAAATGCTTAAGACACTCATTTTGGTTCACATTTGGTTTTATGTATAAGTTGGAAGCACAAGATCTAAAATGAGTTAACAACATATTCCTTGAGCTGCTCTCTTGATGTTCAAACTCATTTGTCTTTATGAAACAAGAACAAGAAGGAGATGGACTAGAGTGAAGATGGGATAAGTGATTCGAAGCCTTTTTGTTCTTACCCTTGGAGGTCAAATCAAAAATATAATTCAAAGGATTACAATATAGAATGCAACCTCGAGTCGTCTTACTTAATCAGAATCTAATGAATGGATCTAAGCTAACCTATGTGTCATGAAATGCAAGCTAAATTAGTATTGAAAGGGGTTTTGATTTTTGGAAATCTTAACAAAATTAAACGAATTGTAAGAAAAATGTGTAAAAAGAAAATTTTCGATTTTGGGAATAGAAATTGGAAAGATAAAGACAATGACCAAATGGTGATAGCATCCTCTTGAAAACGAGCTTTGCCTATCATAGTTCAAAATTAATTTTGGTGGGAGTGAAAATCACTAAGTTTCAAATGGTAAACCTTAAAGAACTCTTTAAGTCCAAGGTCTTAATTAATAAACTCCTTTCCTTAAGACCTTGTTAAATGCCCTTAGTGTGTGTAGTGGGTAAATCAATGCAACAAGTTACTTGAGATCTCAAAGCACCTCAATATCAAACACAACTATGCAAGATAAAAGAGATTCAACAAGATCACACATAAACATATATGAGGCTTCATATATTCAATGCTCAAAGTTCTACATGAACAAATCCCAATAACACAATGAATATTCAATACTTGATTAAACTCTAATCAAGAATGTTCAACTGTAAATTACAAATTCTAAACCTAGGAATTTATAAATCATAGTTAAATATGGATTAAGTCACTCCCTTTCTAAGCCCATTGAACTCAAGTCATCGCTACATCTTCAAGAGGAGAGAGTTGCCTAGCCACGTATAACTCTAGGAGACTTAACAATCGAGAACCCTCTGGAAGCATCCATGGTAGCAGTTGACAGTGGAAGGAGCAGAACAGTGGTGTGGATGAGAGGAGATGAGGATGTGTGTAGAAAAGTTGTCCAAATGTTAGAGAGAGTGAGTGATTCCTTTCCAGATGTTGTCGGCTCTCCCTCTTAACCTAAAATAGGTAGTTTTTATAAACCGGGTTGATGGATCGGGTTGTACAGTGGGTAAAATTCCAAAAATAGTTCAGGTATTTGAAGGTTCGCCATGGCAACAGGATGCATTCGCTGCGGCAAAATTAACCCGAAGAGTCTCTGCGTGAATTCCTCATGCTTCGCCGCGACAAAACATCAACTTTCGCCGGGGTGAACTTTCTTATTACCCGGTTGACTTGTTGACTTATGAATTTCAGTCTTCACTCTTTGCCTCTGCTTCTTGAGTCTCCTACAATGAACAAATGGTAGTTTGCAGTATCAATTGTTCTTAGAAAATTAATTTAGTGGAAATGATAATAATTTATGACAATTTTACTGTCAAACTACATAAAGTAAAGGAGAGTCAAATTAAGAATAAAAATCTTAAAATAAGAGCCAAGAAGTGTAGTAAAAACCATGAAAATGTCACCAATTTATATAAGAAACTTGGGTTCAATCAAATTTCCCCACACTTAGTCCTTTGTACTCCTGGACAAAGTTTACAAAAGTCAAAGAGACACAAATGAAAAAAAATTCCGACCATGCTAAAAAATGAGAGTAGGAAATTGATAAAAACCACTTTCTCAGAAATCAATCAAGCAGACTGAAAGAGCACCAAGAAAAATAAACACTATAAGAATTTAATCCAAGAGATTGAACAAAAAAGATTTCACTCAAAAAATGGTGTTTATTCTCAACTCACTTGTTTTTGGGATAATTTCACTCTAAAATCTACTTTGTCCATTCTCTACTATAAGCTTGTAATAGTTCTACCTCTCCACTATAAGGTTGTAATGTATGGAAGGCTAAATGAAATGGATGGAATAGAAAAAGAAAAATGAGTACATACACCACAATTATGAAATAAATGTCAACTGTGAGTAATAAAATATTTACACAAACAACACGTAATCTATCACTTAACATTTTTCTTTCGAGAAACCTTTTGTTTAATTTAAGAAAGCTCTCCAAATTTTTCTTTTCTTCGTTTTTTGGAAGAAACCTTTTGATTTTATTTTCTTCCCTGGCTTTCCTCAATAACCAATTTCTTTTGAGAAAGCTTTCCATTTTTTATAGACTTAAAGTAAGAACTGGAAATAAAATATTTACAACAATATTAAGACATATGCATGTACTAAAAAATATGGCTCAAGGGGCTAGCAATGGTTAAGTGTTTAGGGATTTGTTTTTGAGGAAGCAGGTTTCTGAAAGAATGCCTCTATCATGTTAACAAAATTCTAGTTCATCAAGCTTTGATCAAGAATTAAAACAAGTTCTAGAGAGATATGAAAGTATGCAGATACACACAAAAATGAAAGAATTCAGGTCCAAATATCCTTCCAACAAGGTTAGTATCTCAATTATACAATCTCAAGGTTTAAAAACGTAAAGTGCTACTTTTTCAGCATACCCTCACTTACTTCATGTTGAAAACATTGAAAATGAAATTAGCCAAAACCGACTATCATTTAAAAATATAAATGGTATTTTCAAAAACACAGGGACCACTTTGAAACTTATAAAATCTTCGAGATACAATAGTGAAAAGAATCTAATTAGGGAGAATTATTGAAATAAGGAAAATTTAAAATAGTTTCTGTAAAGAGGATGGCATCGCCGTGGCGAAACATTAATTCTGCAACGTCACTATGGCGAACAAAAAGTTCACCACGGTGAAAAATAATAGAAATATTTGAAACAAGTGATTTGCCTCAATTATCAAGTTTAAAATTATCATATTACGCACAATCGACTTGCACAAGTGGTTAAATGGCCGAAAATGACGCACAAACAAGAATTGCAAATTGGCACATCATCCCCCACACGAAAACATCATATTGTCCTTATTGTGAAGAACAATTAAACAAGTATGCATTGAAGGGGAAGTGTAAAGCTGATGAAAAGCAACACATCGGAAGTACAAAGAGAATTATATAAAGACTCTGTTAATAAGTTTGTACATGACAAAATGTAACTAAGTATCTGACAAACTAAAAAGTAAAACAAAAGGAAGGAAAATACAAGAACAAGCAACTGAAGCTACTCTATAGGATGATCATCCCCAACGCTAGAGGGACCTGCCCCCGATGTGTCAGCACCGCTAAGTGGGTCATTTTCATCAGAAGGGAGCTAGAAGTGAAGGTGCTCAGCAAGCAATGCATCTATCCGCCGGTGATACCAACGATCTCGATCCTGCTTGGCTACCGCCTGAAGGAGGGTGTCCTAGAGAGTAGCCAAGTTTGCATAGAGGCCATTGACTTGCCCAGTGAGGGTCTGTAAGGTCACGGGCCCAAGAGTGGCCTGAGCTGGCACTACAGCTGTAGGGGTTGTACCAACATCAGGAATTTGGGTGGAGGGGTGAGGAGGGTGGAGGAGGGGTTGTTTAAGGCGGGTGTAACGAAACAGAGGAGTCGGGTCAAAATAGCTATCATTATTGAATTCCGAGATACAGTGGGCGGGCCTAGAATATATCTGTGATGAGGTGGGGGAAAGTAATGGCGTTGGTGAATTTGGCGGTGGTGATGAAGTCATGTAGAGCGGAGGCATTGGCATGAGCTATGTTGACTGGACGATAAGTTATGAGAAGGTAAAGGTAGAGGGCTTGTTGTTTCGTGAAGAAGGCGAGATGGGTGGTCGGAATGATGTTGTTTCTTACAAGATGGAGCCAAGGATGAGCTTCGAGGTGGAGATCATAATGTTTAAGGTAACGTTGATAAATTTGGGGCTGATGCCAGATGACGCCTTCTTGACAGAGGGTGCGAATAATATCGTCCCAAGGATATTGGTGGATCAGTTTATCGTAGTGGCAATGGAAAGTAGGAGGGAGGTTATAATGGCTACAAATACGAGCTGAGGTGAATGCATTGGGGGCTTTCACACCACGGAAATTAAGTTCCAAGGTGTTATGGAATCGGGCATAGGTATAGAAATATCAAACGAATTTATCGTTGTCTTGATCTCGTGGTTGGACTAATCCCGTAAGTTGAGAGTGTACTAGTTGTTGGAAAAAGGGATTGTCGGGTGTAGTTAAAGGGAAAGGTCGCTATTTAATGAATGGCCTAGTATCTACTTTTTTGGTTAGTTCAGCAAAACAGAAGCCATCACTATCTGAAGAACTAGAATTACTAGGTGGACTAGAAGGGTTAGTGGGGGTAGTACAGGTAAGATTTTTAGTTCGAGGCATTGTCCTGCAAAAACACACATCATAATATAACTTAATTAAACGAGTAAAACAAAACTATCCTAAACAAAGTTAATCAACAAAGGAAAATGGTAAAGAGAACAAAATAATAAACTTAACCTACACTAAACAATACATAAACTAAGAAGAAAACAAGGAAAAGAGAAGAAAACTTACGAAAGATGGAGAGGAAAAATTGCTAGAAAATAATGGGAGGAGGTGGATCGTTGGGGAGTGCCGCGAAAAACTAGAGGAGAAGAGATGGAGAGAAAGAAAGGCGGGTTTATCTAGGTGTTAGGAGGAAAATTACAAAAAAGGACAGACAGAAGATGAAGGATCCAAAGAAAATAACGGTAGAAAGGAAAATTCACCACGACAATTTCGCGGAAGTTACCCGAAGATGTTCACCGCGGCAACAAAATTAATTTACGCCGCGGCGATTTTGCCTGAGAGATTTCTAAGGAAATTTCGCCACGGCGACGAGGGCTTCACGTTGAGGCGAAAGTTACCCGAAATCAAAATAAACAAAGACAAAAATGAAAATTTTATTTCCCAAGACTCAAGTGGATACTCAACTCATTTAGAATTCATATACAAGGTCTTTAGGCATCAGAAAACAAAGTGCAAACCAATCAATCACATCTAATTACTCGATCATGGAAGATGTATCATGCATCAAGACAAAAACACAACGAACATAAATGGGAGATGAATTATTGAATTGAAATTGCATAAACTGAAAACTAAACCTAGGTCCTACTGAAATGGTTTCTCCCCAACACTTAGTCACCATACTAGTGCATCCACAATGTCATATTCAATCATAGAGCAAAAGTAAGTAGTAAGTGAAAGAGGAGAAATGACCTGATGACTACGGAGGATCCTGTGTCTCTTGGTGGATGTTTGGCAGATAGCTATACTGTAGTAAGGCAATTTGACCACTTGCCACGTTGGTGTTATAGCCCACATTTCTCGGTTCACCTAAAACATTAGCAAAGAACCCTTCTTCCAAAATGCCATCAGTTACAATCAAGGCATTCAATAGGTTCATGGCAGAGTCAGAGTAAACACGGTTAAGTTCAAACTCAGAACATGCATCATCAATAACAACATCAAGCATGTTAACTTCTAAAAGTGAATAATCCTCATGGGGGTGTTTCATAGGTTCATACATGTTAAAACTCATTTGTTGATCTCCTATCTATATGGTGATTGTACCTTCTTTCATACTAATCATAGTACTAGCAGTCATTAAGAAGGGTCTACTAAGAATCAAGAAAGTGTCCTGCATAACTTCAGAAGACATGTCAAGTACATAGAAATTAGCTGGAAAAACCAAAGCCTTTACTTGGACCAAGATGTCCTTTATGATGCCCACTGGATGCCTAAGAGACCAATCGGCCAATTGCAACACTACAGATGTAGGCTTAAGACTCTTAACTCCTAATGATGTACAGACAGACTTAGGCATCACATTGATTGCTGTCCCTAGATCTAACAAGGCCCTTCCTATAATAACTTTTCCTATTGCGCATAGAATGGTGAAAGATCCAGAGTCTTGACATTTAACGGGTATTTGGGGTTTAAAGAGTGCGGACATGTTTGAGCTTACTTGTACTCCCTCATTAGGCCTAAACTTTCTTTTGTTTATGCACAAGTCCTTAAGATATTTAGCATAGGCTGGAACTGTTAAGTCAAAATGACTTTACATTTATTGATTTTGATGAAGACTAAATAATGAGATGAAAGAAAGTGAGACCGAAGCAAAACAAAAGTGAGATGGAAGCGGAAAGCAAAATGAGACGGAAGCGGAAAGAAAAAATGAGACGGAACAAAGTGAGACGGAAGCAGAAAGCAAAAATGAGACGGAACAAAGTGAGACGCAAGCAGAACAAAAATTAGACAGAACAAAATGAGACGAAAGCGGAAAGCAAAAATGAGACGGAACAAAGTGAGACGGAAGAAGAAAGCAAAATGAGACGGAAGACAAAGTGAGACGGAAGCGAAAGAAAAATCAGACGAAAGAAATTGAGACGGAAGACCCGATACCACGTCGAATGATTACCAGTTTGAGTTGGTTACAGAACTCAATTGAATAACTGATTCTTTAAAGATCAAGAAACAAAAAGAAAGAAGCAGTTATCAAGAGGCAGTTGAAGACAAAGGCTATAAATACGAGTCGGAGTCTAAGACTGAAGAAGTTACGAAGTTAGAGATTTTTGGAAGAGTTAGCGAAATTCAAAAGCTAGAAATCTTATTATGCTAAACTTAGAGCTATTCTTATCTGTAACAAAGCTCGAAACATCTTTTAGTTGAAAAAGGAAAAGCAGATAGCCTGAAGAGGTTAAGTGTGAAAAGAATACTTGTTGTAAGAGACCTGAAGAGGCTCGGAGAAAAGAATACTTGTATCTTTGTAAAGTATAGTGAAATCTTTAAAAGGATTCTGAGGACTGGACATAGCCCACGGTTTTGGGTGAGCCAGTATAAATCTACCGTGTCGACTCTCTCTCAACTCTCAACTACTACTCTTACTGTTTTATGCAAGCACTTTGAAATAAATTACAACATTTTGTTCTACTGATTTTCAATAGTTTTAAGGAAGAAAGCAAATTTTACAAGAAGTTCTCAAAAAGGGAATCATGGAAAAAGAATACACAATTCAACCCCCCTTTTTGTGCATTTGTATATCGGATATTAAGTCTATACTAACATGTGATTTACTTCAATTGGTATCAGAGCTCGGTGTCCAAGAACCACCATAACAAAGTGTGGATAAAGATTTATGGCGGAATCACACACATATATAGTTGAAGGTGCCTCAGTCATTAGATCTCCTGCGTTTAATGGAGAAGACTACCATTACTGGAAAGACAGGATGCAGCTTTTCATCGAATCTGCTCATATAGATCTTTGGGATATAATAGAAAATGGACTATATACACTGGTAGATGAAGAAGGAAATGCCATACCACAAATCAGATAGTCTGTAGATCAAAAAGCGAGATTTCAACTAAACTCAAAGGCCAAGTTCCTTTTAAGTTGTGCCTTAAGCAGAAGTGAGTACAATAAAGTTCACGGATGTGACACTGCGAAGGAGATGTGGGATATGCTATCCATCCCACACGAAGTTATAAATCAAGTAAAGGAGTCCAAGATAAGCATTCTTGTACACCAGTACGAGTTGTTCAAGATGAAGGACGAAGAGCCTATCGATCAGATGTTTGGAAGATTTCAAACAATCATTAATGGACTAAAAGCTCTCAACAGAACTTACGACAGTCAAGATCACGTTTTAAAAAAGTCTACCAAAGAGATGGAGACCAAAAGTCATAGCTGTACAAGAAGTTAAGGATTTGAGCATGCTAAAGCTTGATGAATTGCTTGGATCCCTGAAGATACATGAAGTTGAACTGAATGATGGAGACAAGCCTAGACAGGATAAATCGATAGCATTAAAGGTCGTATAGAAGAATCACAAGATCCAAAAGAAGAGGATTTCATCATCAAAAGCATTGAAGTTTGAAGAAGCTAAGAATGACGATTCCAGTGAATCAGATCAAGATTCATGTGAAGAAGATGATGAGTTATCTTTCATCTCAAGGAAGATTAGGCGCATGTGGAAGAAAAGGCTAAAGGAAATAGAGAGTCCTCCTTCAAGAAGAATAGCAAAGATGATGAGAAGAATGAGGAGAGATCCGTCATATGCTATTAATGCAATAAACCGGGACATAACAAGTTCGAATGTCCATTGCTGAAAAGAAAGTCGAAGAAGAGTAGAGAAGGTAAGAAAAGTGTGATGGCAACCTGAGAAGATCTAGATTCATCCAAATCAGATACTGACTCAGAAGCATTGGAGCAAACAAATATTTGCCTAGTAGCCGAAGAAGATAGTGATGAGGAGGTAACCTCAAAATTTAGTGAATTACAAGATGCATACTTAGAACTATTGGAAGATTCTCATGCAATACTGAAGCAGTATAAACTATTAAAGAAAAAGTACGTAGAAAGTTTGAAGAACACGCAAGAGTTAGAAAAAGAGAACGTCTGCTTAAAAAAGTAAGTAGACGAGATAAAGAAAAAGGAGTTGTAGATAGAACTGAAGAGATTAATCAGCCGAAGCAAAAGATTAACAATCTTTCAGCTGATCTAGCAACGTTTACAGAGAGTACAAGAAAAATATGTTAGGGAAATACAGACACCCTAGTGATAAAACTGGATTAGGGTTTACTAAAAACCATATTCAGCAAAAAAAGAATTTGGTTCCTCATAAAAAGAAATTTCATCAGCCACATTATCATAAAAAATTTCATCAGTTGCATCTTCATAATACTATGAAATATGCTAGAACTAACCCCAAAGGAACTAAGAAAATCTGGGTACCTAAGAAGCAAATAATATCTCCTGTAGATATCCTTCCTTGGAAGAGGCAGCAAGCACCATTAGTACTTGGACAGTGGATGCTTGCGACACATGACGGGAAGAAGGTCTATATTCTTAGATCTTCAGTATAAGAAGGGAGGATTGGTAACTTTTGGAGACAACCAGCACGGCAAGATAATCGGAATCGGTAAAATCAGTTGATGGGCTACTGTGATGCGGATTATGCCAGAGATAGGATTGATAGAAAAAGCACGAGTGGAGGATGTCACTTCCTTGGCCATAATTTAGTTTCCTGGTCGAGTACGAGGCAAAGCTCAATCGCTCTATCAACTGTTGAAGCTGAGTATATGTCAGTTGCAAGTGCTGTTCATAAACGTTGTGGATCAAGTACCAAGTAGAAGACTACTCAGTATAAGAAGAGGAGATCCCAATCTTTTGTGATAACATAAGTGCCATCAATTTGTCAAAGAACCCGATTTAACATTCGAGATTTAAACATATCGAAGTCAGGCATCATTTTCTATGAGACTATGTTCAGAGGAAGATCGTAAGTCTTCAATTTGTTGAGACGAATTATCAATGGGTAGACATCTTCACTAAGCCACTGAGTGAAGAATGATTCAAAGAAATCAGACGGAACCTCAACATGGTTATGATATGTGATCAACCATCTGACACGTCACAACCTAGATAAAAAAAGGGTCGTAAGAGTTAACGGTGACGGTAACAGTGAGCTACAGCTGGTAACTTCTGTCACAAGAAAGTTTTGGAGGGAAAATTTCTCACAAGTCTTGAGAATACCACTTATTCTAGAACACTCTTGATATGCCCTGACATTGACCTTTGAAGAGCCCTCAACAAAAGCTTTTCATTACTTTGTTTGGATATCAAACGTTCTCTGCTCACACTCTCAACCTCAATAATCGACCTCACCTTTTTAGAAAGAAATTTGTGCATTTAGTTCATTATCAACTACAGAAACAAATGGATTCAGCAATGACCAGTGGAAGACTTGTTGATTTTGAGTCTTTGTGAAGGACAATATGGATATTGAACCAGAAATTGTTACAGCTAGGTGGAGAAACTTCTTTCAAGTTCGTGAGACGGTATACACGAATGAAGTTTATGACTTCTCGAAGAACATGGAAGTGGTAGAAGATAATCTTTTATCAATGGTAGATATATTGTAGATTATAGTGACATTGTCGATGATTGAGAAGGTCACTGGATGTCCATCTATTGGAGAGAAGCTTACAAGTAAAGCTAGATGGATGACGTAAGCTAGCGTGAAAGAGATTGAGATCAATCGACAATTATATGGAAGCAATGATCAAAAGGAAAAGAAGGCCTCAAGTCTTGTGCCAAAGGCTAGGGTTCTACACTTAATCCTTTTCCATTGCGTTCTACCAAGAACAGGATTGAGGCATTTAATGACAACGTTAGACGAACAATGCCTATTCTATCTACTTAATCGTCAGCCTGTAGATCTATCGTTCCTTATTTTCCACTATATGGGAAAGACGAAGAAAGAGTTGAACAGTCTGCCTTATAGGATGATGCTGACAAAAATATTCAGAGATTCTAGAGTTCTTCTGGAGAGAGGAAATAGGATGAAGCTGAATGTAAGAAGTGTCATCAACTCTGTAACGATTGGAAAAATGGGCTTGAAGAATCTGGAGAAAGAAGAAGTAGATTCTAAGACTATAGCAAGGATTGAGGGGGAGCGTGCAAAAAAGGGGACTCCCACAAGAAAATCAAAATCCCAATCTAGCGAGAAAATGCCTATAGTTGGAGAAAAGAAATCGTCAGATGAAGCAATGAAAGTAAAAGCGATTTCTCAAAGAGAAGGCAGCTAGGTGCAGTTTATAGAGAAGTTGTCCATGAAGAGAAAGGGAGAAAAATTTCTCTCAGAAAGACCTAAACAAGCGAAAAGGTGATACAGGTTAATGAGCTGAAAAAGGAGAAACTTATGGCATGACTGAAATGGGCTTGAAGAAGACAGGTCACAAGGTCCACATATCC
>JAOTAX010000197.1:30494853-30507885 GCA_025629825.1 Erythroxylum guanchezii
CGTCTGTTCATGATCTAATATAATCCTGTTTTGAGTAAAGTGATGCCTTAACATGGTTTTTGATGTTTTATGGAAAATATGTTTTATGGAAATGAGCCTTAGTGACTATAAGAGGAGAATTATCCTTAATGACTATAAGAGGAGGAGAGGGAAGTCTTATAAGACCTGAAGGGAGGTGATCAAGAGAGATATGTCGGACTTGGCACTCTCCGCCGTAGTGGCTCGGATTAGAACAATCTAGCATGATAGGGCTTTCCGCACTCCCAGGGCACTGGTCAGGGAAGAAGCATATCGCATATAGCAACAAGAAAAGATGGTCTTGGCAGGGCAACAGGTAAATAGCAGATTATGGTCGCCATCAGATATATATATTTAAATGTCTTACCCATCTTTCCATATTTATACCATCTTTTTGTATTTATTTCTTGTACCATTCATCTCAGTTATCATGTCACATATGCATGTGGGCCTACTGGAAACAGCCTCTCTACAATGTAGGGGTAAGGTTGCGTACTATCTGGCCCCCCAGATCCTACTTCAATACGGGACTTCGGGGTATGATGATGATGATGATGATATTTATACTATTCAGAGGGAAAGGAACTTTAGGCTGCACAGGAATATATCTATGGATTGTCATGAATTAATGGATAAGATCATAGTTAGATTAGAAAGATTCTAATAGCTCACATAGTACATGAAACTGCAACCTCATAATTGAGAACATATTACAACCTGTCTTGATGTTTTCACTACTCCATTGTAATGACGTTTGAGTTGAGGCTTTAGTCATTAATATTATTCTTTAATTTTTCAAAGAAAAACTACTTCATAAAGGAGAGTGAATTTGATATTTTTTAATTTAAAAATCTTTTTGTCAACTAATTTACAATTCAAAACAAGTAATGCTAATAAAATGAATAGGAACCTTTCTACAAATTCTTTCTTTGTCTCTAGTGTAAATATATCCTTTCATAAATTTTCTTTGATTGTAAAAAGGAGCCATAAGTTTTTCTTAAATCTTTCAAACATTTAAAATCTAATTAATTGAATGGCAATGGATTGTTATATCTAGAATAATCAAATGAATGGTAAATTCACTAACAAAGCTAGTAAGGAGTGGATTAGACTAAAAGGATAGGATGTAGCTTGGAATAAGCTGGTATGAGATAGGAATCTAAAGCCTAGTGACTCCTTCTTCATATGGTTGATAGCAAAAAAATAGAATTAGCGTATGGTATATCTCTAAATACAGGACACTTGTACTCTCTATATACTAGAAGCTGAAAATTTGTCACGTTTATTTTTTCATAGCAGCTAGTTTAATGTCATATGAAAACAGGTCAAACTACTACTAAATTAGTGATTCACATCCATTTTTTGTTTTCCATAATTTTTAACCTCTAATGTTGCATAAAAAATGTTAATCAGAAAATTTAACAAAACTAACATTATCAAATTTCAATCAATAATTTATAAAAATTATTGTGATTATGCTATAAAAAAATCATATAAACTAAGACTATGATTGTGAATAACATGATAGTTGTGAAAAAATCACAATAATTATCATAGAAATAAAATTTTATTAGTAATTTCCTCTTTGATATAAATGCACATATACTTGATATAGGAATATCATATAGAATACAATAATCAAAGATACAAAATACCTAATATCTTGTCTTAGGTCGATATAAATATATAATAATATATTGAATATATAACACACGATAAATAAAATGTAATGCATTAAAAAGAAATTTGAAGACTTTATAAACAAATTAATTATTGCTATTAAGCGGATAAGACACTCATTGTTAATAATTAAAATGTATTAGATATCATCCATAACCTTTAAAATGTAAAGACATTTTATATTAGGTTAAAGTTGAGAGATTAGATAATGTTCATCATAATTTAGTGGGAAGTCAAATGGCCTAAGTATAAATTATTAGTTGGTCCATTCTAATTCTCTTTTGATAAAAAGAAAAAGAAAACTCATGATCTAAAGAATTATTTATTTATGATTACATAATTAACAAAAATATTGAATTAGTCTTTAAAATTTTTACTTTTGTTAGGCCATTTAAAAAGTTTTATCATTAATTTGTGAAAAAAAAAGTTACCCTAGAAATATTTAAAATCTAATAACATAAATGAAATAATTTTTATTATATTTAAAAGAATCAATTCGTATTAATGTATAATTATGTTGTTTTACTCTTCATAACTTAGCTAGTGCCCTTTGTGACCTTTAAGATATATCAAATCTTATGTTTCATCTCAAGTATTGATATTCTATTGAACTTATTTCTTGATAATGCATAAAATAAAATATGAACATTTTTATCTTTTACGAAGATGAGTTTCCCATTTTAGGAATCTCATTCTTCAATTTCTAAAGGAGCTTTTATATCCTCCATTGATTTTCAATAAAATAAATGAAACATTTTAAATCGAATCATACGCTTGAAATATTTTTTTTATCATATTTCATTTGAAAAATTTTATACTGATGTGTAATCATATTTGCTTTAGTCTTCTTGATTTGGTTAATGTCCTAATATGTGACCTTTAAGATATTTTGAGTCTTATGTTTGAAACGTTTAAAATCTAATCATATACTTGAAATATATTCATTATATTTCATTTGAAACAATTTATATTAATATATAGTTATGTTTACTTTAATCTTCTTGACTTTGTTAATCTTATTTTGTGTGCATCTTTAAGATATATTAAATCTTATGTGTAATCTCACGTATTAACTCTCCATTAAACTCATTTATTTATAATGTATAAAATAAAATATGAACAACTTTTTTATTTTAGGATATGAGTTTCTTGTATTAGCGATATCATTCTACAAATTTTTATAAACTTTTTTATTATTTATAATTTTCAATAAAATAAATGAAACAATTTCTCACAAATTAGCAAGAATTTTTTTATTCTTTTCTATTAAAGACGAATAATAATTTTAATAAAATAGCCATACTTTTATTTTTCCTTCTCGAATAGAAAAAATGAGGATGCTTCTGCATATATTATGCTATTCTTTTATCAAACATTTATTTGAGAATTACAATAAAAGAGATTTTACTTATAACAATTCTAGTTACACCTGAAAGGAGATTGAATTCGATACTTTTGTAATCTTAAAATATCAATGAGATGAGTAAGAACCTTTTTACAAAAAAATTTTCTCAGGTGTAAACCTTACCATTTTACAATTTTTTTTTTGATAGTTAAAATGAACTACAAAGTTTTTAAAAATCTCATGATGTACTAAGAACAACACCTAATAAATATTACACTAGACATAATCCTTATTTCCTCATTTTAATAGTCTAGGCTCAATCTCAATTCATAATGAATACTAAAAAAAAAAATATTGTTTAAAAACCTTGTACAATAATCTCTTCTTTCATTTTTATTTTTTTGACATTTTATTATTATTATTATTTCTATTAAGTATTGTAAAATTAAGAAAAATTTTAGACTTAAAATCCATTTTACGTATCTTCAAATATGGTATTACATTATAATTTTAATCACTATGTTTATGTATAACAAGTGACAATGATAACACTTTTCATATTGTATTTATTTTTATTCTTATTTATTTATTGTTTAATTTTTACTATCCATTAAGTATTAAAGTATATGAGGGAATATGATATTTTCTTCTCATCTTGGTATTTCACTCATCAATGATGGTAGCTTTTAAGGTTGATACATCATTTATGTTATAATGGACCAATATTATCTAAGTTTTATTATAAGAATTGGGGGAAGTGGAAATTTAGAACTATGGATGGATAGTTAGAAACACTAACTGCTCTCTAACCTTCCCACTCTTTAATGGCTAATGTGTGTTCATCTTCTTGCCCATTTTCCTCTTCATTTTCATACCCATTTTCCCATAAATTTCATCCACCTTTACTCCCCTTAACCTGCTTACTCTTACTCCATTGCTGTCCATTCTCGTACAGCCTAAAGCTTACGCAAGTTCTAACTTTTCTTTGCAGTGGTTACTCCATTTTCAACCCTATTTCTCTTTTCATTTTCTGTTATATTTCCCTAACCATATTCCTCTTAATTTCATCTACTTCTACTCCCTTTAACCTACTTTGATCTTGTTCCATTATTGTTTATCCTTCTCCAACTCAATGTTCCAGTTTTTTTGTTAAGGCCTTATCTTCGACTCCTTTTCCTACTAATATTGTTTACAATAAAATCTCTTTCTTCTTTTCTTTTTTTTTTTTTCACACCAGCTTGTTTCCTCCTTTTCCTTGAATGGTTACTATTCCTTTAGTACTTATGTAGGTTGTTAACCCCTCCTTTAGTAGATTCCCCATTCATCTCTACCTTTACCCATCCATCCAAAACCCAAAAGTCCCCTCATTCCATCTCTTAGATCCCCTCAATCACACAAACCATACAAGTCTTGAAACCACCATCTTGCTCTTCTTCTCCTTCAATGAAACCTCTCAACTGGAAACAAGTTCTTAGTGATGCCTCTAATACCTATCTCTAGTACATTCCACTTGCCATTAGGGATGGTTCAGTTATTGTTTCTCCATATATTGAGGTCTTAAGTAAAACTGCAAGTTCATAGGAGTCTATATTGGTTAGTTTCTTTCTTAGAAAGAGACCAACCTACCCAGTGATGAAACTATGGGATTTAAAGCTTTAAAATCATAAAGAACTGAAAAAGAAGTTGAAAAGTGAAAATCATCTCTTCCTTTTCAAGTTCAGCTCAAAGCAACATGCCTTGAAAGTTATCGAAGAGTGACCATGGCACTTGAATGGTTTGTCAATCTTTCTCTAAATATAGAAACTTGACATTAAACTTAAAGATATCAAGTGTAAATAAGATCCATTATGGGTTAATTTTATTCAAATCCATTAGAATATTTGTTCATTAGAGGGTTAAGTCTCCTTGCAAACTTTAAAGGCAATCTATTATATAGGGAAAGTAACTTCACTAAGGAAACATATAGGATATGTAAGAATCTACATTAGTGTTGATATGGATTGTAACCTTCCTGAAGAAGTTCCATTGATGAGATTGGGAGCAGAGGATAAGTTGGTAGATGACATCATTAAAGTCTCTTAGCAAAAGAGGCCATCATTGGTGACTTTAATAGTACACTGTTGGCAATTGAATCTAAAGTGAAAGATGCGCATGGAAACTGATCCGAGCCTTAGTCTTACCCTTGGCAGTCAAATCAAAAAAATATAATCCAAGGATTGCAATATAGGTTGCAACCTCGGGTCGTTTCACTTAATCGGAACCTAGTGAAATGGACCTAAGCTAGCCTAAATATCGTGAAATGCAGGCTAAATTAGTAAGGAGGGGGTTTTGATTTTTTTGGAAATCTTAACAAAATTAAATAAATTGTAAGAAAAATGTGTAAAAAGTATTTTTTTATTTTGGGAATAGAAATTTAAAAGATAAAGACAATGGTCAAATGTAATAGAATCTCTTGAAAATGAGCTTTGGCTATCATAATTCGAAATAAATTTTGGTGGGAGTGAAAATCACTAAGTTTCAAATGGTAAACCTTAAAGAACTCTTTAAGTCCAAGGTCTTAATTAATGAACTCAATTCCTTAAGACCTTGTTAAATGCCCTTAGTGTGTGTAGTGGGTAAATCAATGCAACAAGTTACTTAGGATCTCAAAGCAACTCAATATCAAACACAACTATGCAAGCTAAAAGAGATTCAACAAGATCACAAATAAACATATATGAAATTTCATATATTTAATGCTCAAAATTCTACATCAACAAATCCCAACAACACAATGAATATCCAATACTTGATTAAACTCTAATCAATAATGTTCAACTGTAAATTACAAATCCTAAACCTAGGAATTTATAAATCATAGCTAAACATGGAATAAGTTACTCCCCTTCTAAGCCCATTGAACTCAAGCCATCGCTACATCTTCAAGAGGGGAGAGGTGCATAGCCAGCTATAACTCCAGGAGACTTCACAACCGAGAACCCACTAAAAACATCCATGGTAGAAGTCGACGGTGGACGGAGTAGAACAGTGGTGTGGATGAGAGGAGATGAAGTTGTGTGTAGAAGAGTTGTTTGAATGGTAGAGAGAGTTAGTGATTATTCTCCATTGTTAGCTCTCTTTTCTTAACATAAAATAGGTAGCTTTTATAAACCAGGTTGGTGGATCAGGTTGTACAGTGGGTAAATTTCCAAAAGTGGTTTGGGTATTTGAAGGTTCGTCATGGTGAACTTTTCCTGAAAGGTTTCTTCAATAATCTACCGTGTTCGTCGCAGCGACAGAATTAATTCACGGCGTGGCGAAATTAACCCGAAGAGTCTCTGCGTGAATTCTTCATGCTTCGCTGCAGCAAACTTGTTGACTTATCATTTTCATCCTTCACTCGCGGCGAACTTGTTGACTTATCATTTTCAGCCTTCACTCTTTGCCTCCACTTCTTGAGCCTCTTACAATAAACAAATGGTAGTTTGCAGTATCAATTGTTCTTAGAAAATTAATTTAGTGCAATTACTAATTATTTTTGACAATTTTACTCTCAAACTACACAAAGTAAAGACAAGCACTCAAGAGTCAAATTAAGCATAAAATCTAAAACTAAGAGCCAAGAAGTGTAGTAAAAACCATGAAAATGTCACCAATTTATATAAGAAAATTGGGTTCAACCAAATTCCCCCACACTTAGTCCTTTGTACTCCTGGACAAAGTTTATAAAAGTCAAAGAGACACAAGTGCAAAAGAAAATTCCTACTAAGCTTAAGAATGACAGCGGAAAAGTAGTTAAGTCACTTCCTCAAAAATCAACCCAAGCATACTGAAAGACTGCAAAGAACATAAACACTATAAGCATTTAATCCAAGAGATTGGGAAAAGGAGATTTCACTCAAAGAATGGTCTTTACTCTCACTCACTTGTTTTTGGGATAATTTCGCTCTAAAATTTGCTTAGTCCATTCTCTACCATAAGCTTGTGATAGTTATACCTCTCCACTGTAAGAACTATAATTTCGAAAATCAAAAGAATTTTTCAAGGTTGTAATGTATGGAAAGTTAAATGAAATGGATGGAATAGAAGAAAGAAAAATAAGTACATGCATCACAATTTTTTTGCTCATGAAATAAACATCAACTATGCATAAGAAAATATTTACACAAATAACAAACGTAATCTATCACTTAACATTTCTCTTTTTGAGAACCATCTTTTAAGCTCTCCGAACTTTTCTTTTCTCCGTTTTTTTAGGAAGCCTTTTGATTATATATGTATATATTTTACTTTCTTTTGGCTTTCCTCAATAAACAATTTCTTGTGAGAAAGCTTCCGTTTTTTTTAATATCTAAAAGGATAAACTTAAAGTATGAATGGGAAATAAAATATTTACAACAATATTAAGTCATGTGCATGCATTCAAAAATATGGCTCAAGGGGCTAGCAATGGTGAAGTGTTTAGGGTTTAGTTTTTGGGGAAGCAAGGTTTTGAAAGAATGCCTCTATCATATTAACAAAATTCTAGTTCATCAAGCATAATTAAAACAAGTTCTAGAGAGATGCGAAATTAAGCAAATACATACAAAATTGAAAGAATTCAGGCCTAAATATACTTCTAACAAGGGTAGTATCTCAATTAAGCAATCTCAAGGTTTAAAGACACATAATGCTACTTCCTTAGCGTCCCCTCAATTGCTTCTTGTGAAATCATCGAAAGTGAAATTAATTGAAATCAACTATCATTTAAAACCATAGATGGCATTTTCAAAAACACAGAGATCACTTTGAAACTTATAAAATCTTCGAGATATAAGAGTAAAAAGAATCTAATTAGGGAGAATTATTGAAATAAGGAAGTTTTAAAACAGTTTCTATAAAGAGGATGGTGTCGCTGCGGTGAAACAACAATTACGCAACATCGCCGTGGCGAAGAAAGTGTTCGCCGTGGCGAAAAATGACAAAAACATTTAAAACAAGCAATTGGCCTCAATTACCAAGTTTAAAATTTGCATATTATGCACAATTGACGTGCACAAGTGGTTAAATGGCTGAAAATGATGTATAAACAAAAATTGCAAATTAGAACAACCTTCCCCAAACTTAAACATCATATTGTCCTCAATGTGAAGAATAATGAACACAAGTAGGCATTAAGAAGTGGCCATGAAGTATATACATGACAAAATTGAATTGAGTATCTGACAAACTAAAAACAAAAATAAAAACAAAAAGAAGGAAAACACGAGAACAAGCAACTTGAGCTATTCCATATTATGATCATCCCTAGCATTAAAGGGACCTGCCCTCGATGGGCTAGCACTGCTCAGTGGGTCATCTTCATCAGAAGGGAGCTGGCAGTGAAGGTGCTCGGCGAGCAATGCATCCATCTACCGGTGATACCGCTGATCTCAATCCTATTGGGCGGTCTCCTAAAGGAGGGTGTCTCGAAGAGTAACAAAATCTGCACAGAGGCCATCAACCCAGCCAGCGAGGGTTTGTAAGGTCACGGGCTCAGGGGTGGCCGGAGCTGGAGGAACGTCCTCATTGGGTACGGCAGCTGTAGGGATTATACCAACATCAAGAATTTTGGTGGAGGTTTGGGGTGTGGGTGGAGGAGGGGTTGTTTAAGGCGGGGGTACCGAAATAAAGGAGCCGGGTCAAAATAGTTGTCATTACTGAATTTCAGGATATTGTGGGCTCGAAATATGTCAGTGGTGAGATGGGAGAATGTAATGGCATTAGTGAATTTTGCTATGGTGATGGAGTCAGGTGGAGCAGAGGCAATGGCATGAGCTATTATGATTGGGCGTTGAGTCATAAGAAAGTAAAGGTAGAGGGCTTGTTGTTTGGTGACGTAGGCAAGATGGGTGGTCAGATTGACGTTGTTACTCACAAGGTGGAGCCAAGGACGAACTTCGGGTCAGAGATCAGAACGTTTAAGGTAAAGTTGATAATATCGGGGTTTATGTCATTCAGCACCCTCTTGACAGAGAGTGCGAATAACATCATCTGATGGATATTGGTGAATCATCTGATCGTAGTGCCAACAGAAAATAGGAGGAAGGTTGTAATGGCTGCAAATGGTAGATGAGGTGAATGCATTGGGAGCTTTCACACCACAGAAATTAAGTTCTATGGTGTGATGGAATTGGGCATAAGTATAGAAATAACAAACGAATTTATCGTTGCCCTGATCCCGGGGTTAGAATAATCCTGTAAGTTGAGAATTGACTAGTTGTTGGACAAAGGGATTGTCGGGTGGTGTTAAAGGAAAAGGGTTCTCTTTAATGAATGGCCTGAGCTCTACTTTTTTGGCTAGTTTGGCATAACTAAAACCATCACTATCCGAAGAATTTGAATCATTAGGTGGACTAGAAGGGTTAGTAGGGGCAGTATAGGTAGGATTTTTAGTTCGAGGCATGGTCCTGCAGAAAACAATCACAAAAAAATAAATGAGCGAAATGAACAAAATTGACTGAAATTCATAACCTAAACAACTAAGTTCGCTGCGGTGAACAACAAGCACTCGTCTCACCGCGACGAAAGTTCCCTACACATAACAGGAATGACTAGATAAAAATTGGATGAAAGCAAGGACGAGAAATACTTAAGAAGAAGGAGGACGGCTTCGCAAGGGAGGCTGGCGAGCGCGAAATGGGACGAGGAGAATAGACGGTGGCCGCAGTGAATTGGGAGTGAGAGATACTTGGTGAAAAGTGCTAGAATGGTCGCATCGAAGAAAGGGTGAAGATGATAGAAGGTGGGAGGGGTCGGGGTTTATATAGGTGCTAAGAGGCAAATTACAAAAAGAGACAGAAGGAAGATGAAGGGTCAAAAGAAAATAAGGGTGGAAAGGAAATTTCACCACGGTAATGACGCGCAAATGGAACTTTTGCCGCGGCGAACTAACCTTAATCGCGAAATCCAGTAAAATAGTGATGTGCGTCACGATGAAGGTCGCCCAAAGATGGTCGCCGCAGCGACATAATTAATTGATGCTGCGGCGAATTTGCCTGAGAGATGTCTAAGGAAATTTCGCCGCGGTGACGTGAATAACACCATGACAAAATTTACCCTAGAGCAATAAGGGAAAAAACAAGGTAAGTTTTTCGCGGCGACGAAGGTTTCATGTCGCGGCGAAAGTTACCCAAAAGCAAGATAAACAAAGATAGAGATGAAAAATTTTACTTCCAAAGACTTAAGTAGATACTCAATTCACTTAGAATTCATATGCAAGGTCTTTAGGCATTAGATTACAAGGTATAATTCATTCATTCACATCAATTTCCTCAAACATGGAAGATGTATCATTTATCAAGCCAAAACACAGCGAACATAAAAGGGAAAAGAATTATTGAATTGAAACTGCATAAATTGAAAACTAAACCTAGGTCCTACTGAAATGGTTTCTCCCCCACACTTATTCAACATACGAATGCATCCACAATGTCATATTCAATCACAGAGAAAAAGTAAGTAGTAAGTGAGGGAGGAGAAACAACCTGATGACTACGGAGGATCCTATATCTCCTGGTGGACGTTTGGTAATAGGTATACTGTGGTAATGCAACTTGACCACTTGCCACGTTGGTGTTATCGTCCACATTTCTTAGTTCATTTGAAACATTAGCGGAAAACCTTTCTTCCAAAGTATCATCAGTTACAATGAAGGCATTCAATAGGTTCATTGTGGAGTCAGAGTAAACATGTTGAAGTTCAAACTCAGAGCATGCATCATCATTAACAACATTAAGCATGTTAACTCCTAAAAGTGAATAATCCTCATAAGGGTGTTTCATAGCTTCATACATGTTAAAACTCACTTGTTGATCTCTTACCTCCATGGTGATTGTAACTTCTTTCATGCTAATCATAGTACTAGCAGTCCTTACGAAGGGTCTACCGAGAATCAAGGTAGTGTCCTGCATAACTTTCGAAGACATGTTGAGTACATATAAATCAGCTGAAAAAACCAAACCCTTTACTTGGACCAAGATGGCCTCTATGATGCCTATTGGATGCATAAGAAATTGATAAGCCAATTACAACACTACAGATGTAGGCTTAAGACTCTTAACTCCAATTGACGTATAGACAGACTTAGGCATCATATTGATAGCCGCCCTCAGATCTAGTAAGGCTCCTCCTATGGTAGCTTTACCTATTATGCACGGAATGGTGAAAGATCCAGGGTCTTAGCATTTAACGGGTATTTGGGGTTTGAAGAGTGCAAACACGTTTGAGCTTACTTGTGCTCTCTCATTAGGCCTAAACTTTCTTTTGTTTGTGCACAAGTCCTTAAGATATTTAGCATAGGCCAGAACCCTTTTCACTAAATCAAGCAAAGGGATGTTGACTTCTACTTTCCCAAACAAGTCAATGAAATCTTTTTCATGTTTAAAATCAGTCATCCTTTTCTAAGCAAATATGAATTCAGAAAAGGAAGGTCTTTTATACTTACCTCCTTATTGGTTACTTCCTGGGTGCCTTGCTTGCTTGATTCTTGGTGGCTTTCAGAATTTGCTTTCTTGCTCTTCAATTGCTTTGACTCCCTTTCAATCAAAAATGCTTTCTCCTTGGAACTTTCTGACTTCTTGACTCTTTCATTTGTTAAAGACAATTCTCCACTCTCGATCTCCTCTTCATCTTCTCCCTCATCTTCATTGTTAAACCGCACTTGTTTCCCACTTCGGAGGGTTATGGCATTCAAACTCGTAGGGTTCATAACAGTATTGGAGGGGATGGTTCCACATTTTCTTACTTGGTTCTCACTCATATTGTTGGACAATTGAGTGACATAAGAGTTGATATTTTTAGCTTTCTTCTCCCATTATTCCATTCTTTTCTGCAGAGCGTTGAACCGAGCAGCATTCTTCAAAGAGTCTTGCTGAATTAGAGAAGCTATGACATTAAACTGGTTGTTGTTATAATTTCTCTCCTCCTTCATCAACTCCATCGTATTGTGCAGTAGTTGGTTAGTGTCCTCCTTTGGGACAGTCAGGGCTTGCTGATGGTTTTGGAACTGGTTTGTTAAAGTACCAGTTCCTCCTCCTTGTTGAAATCTATTTGGACCCCTTCCTTCTTCATTCGTCCATCTGAACCTAGGATTTGCCTTCCATCCTTCGTTATAAGTGTTGGAATAAGGGTCCCATTTTTGATTGGTCTGACCCTGATATACTACAGACACCACTTCATAGCGACTGGGGCAAACACTGGATATATGCATTATTGACCCACAAGTATCACAACTGGGTGTAGTAAGATCCCTAGAAGATGTTGGGCAATACACACTCATATTTTTCAATTCCACAGTGATGAAGGACAGTTGTGAGGTCACTCTACTCTCCAAAGAGTCAACTTTAGACTCCAAACTCTCCATTCTTTTGGGTTGGGCTGTCGAAGCTCCCAACTCATGAACACCTCTAGTATCTCTCACACTGTACTGTTGATGATTCAAAGCCATCTTCTTAATCAGATCCCATGCCTTAGTAGCTGTAAGGTCAATCAAGGAACCTCCCGATGTCGCATCCAATATACCTTTATCTTGACTTTTCAGCCCATCATAGAAATACTGCACTAACTGTTCACTAGGTATCTGGTGATGGGGGCATCTGGACAATAGATCTTGAAAGTGGTTCTAATAGTCATCGAGAGACTCATCATAATCCTGAAGTGCCGAATAGATCTCCTTCCTCATTGATGAAGTTCTGGAGGCTGGAAAGTACTTCTCCAAGAAAGCCTTCCTCAGATTGGCCTAACTATGTTAGGCATTCGCCACATGCCTTGGAAGGCTCATATACCACTCCCTTGCTTTTCCTTCCAATGACAGGTGAAAAACCTTCCATAGTACTTGATCAAGTGAAACTCCCACCGTTTCATACTCTGACAGATCATGGACAAAGATTGCAAATGCATGTAGGGATCCTCTCATGTCAAGCTATGAAATTTAGGAAGAGAGTTAATGAGTAATCCTTTAACTTCAAAATTAACATCAAAATTAGGACAAG
>JAOTAX010000197.1:30529873-30540569 GCA_025629825.1 Erythroxylum guanchezii
TGATGGTATTCATTGAAACCATAAATTACAAATACACAATCGAAAGAAAATATAAACCAATTTATCTAAATACTCTGTGAAAAAAAAATCTAAGGACATGATTTAATCCCTGTGTCAATAGGATACATCCACCTATAATAAATCGTCCAAGTAGCATCCGAAGCAATGCCGAAGAGAACTAACCAAATGTCGATGTCTCAGTTTGGAAATTAGCTCTATATGGTGCATAAAGTTCTGCATGCTGTGATTCGTCTTCATTTTGAGGCATCTAATGGCAACAAATGATCCATTTTTAAGCTGACCTCTGTAAATCGGAAAGTATAAAAAATTGTCATCGAAGCATTATAGCATGATCGTAGTTCATGATCTGGCTTTAAGGAGGAATATTTTGTCATACTAATAGTAACAGCAAAGAAGTTTCTTTAAAATGCAGAAAATTTAAATATTAACAAATGTTTAAGAGGTTATTTTTAAAATACCCACGTTAATAATAATAATAACACTTAAAAAATTTATCCTAAACTTAATAATACACAATCTTATTTTTAATTAACAGAGAGACTATTTATAAATCACCCATATTAATAAGGAATAATATCAATGATGATTAATTCATAATTCAATGACAATAGCATTATTGACATCTACTAAGATTTTTATAGTTTTAAATCCTTATAAATTTATAAAAATACAAATAGAACTATATTGAAAAAATGTCAGACTCCATTTAAATTAAATTTCAAATATGTTTTTTCTTTATTCTAATTTATATTTTCCTTTTTAATGATATCAATTTACTTTTGTTTTAGTAACCCTAAAATTAAGGAGGTTCAAACAATGGAAAAGCTTACAAAAACAAAAAAATAAATGTGAGACTTATAAAATTGAGAAGGTGTTTGTTATTCCGTTTTTATTATTTTAATGCTATTTTTACTTATTTTATCTGTATATTTATATAAGTATCATATAAATATACAAATGAGATAAATTAAAACAGCGTTAGAACAATACAAGTGAAAGGAATGATCGGATTGCTTCAAAACTATGGAGCCACTTTACATAGTAGAGGTCTATCTTGATAAAAAGCGAAAGCTATGATAAGATATTCTTGATCCCACATGATTGATTGAATTATGGCGTATCGCGTTTGTTGGGAACATTGATTGGTCGATGCACTAATTTAACTTTGGAAAAAGTAAGATTAAAGGGAAAATGATTCTCGACAATGTAGTGAGGGTAGGAGCTTATTGGAGTTTGTCCTCTTCTTGGCCAACCTAACAAACTTTATTTGCCACTAGAGAGCTGTCCGCGTCATATTGATGGGATACTTAAAAGTACCCATCTTCCCCCCCAATCCACAGCTCCTCTACCAATCCTTAGGGTCCATCCTATGGTAGCACGTCGGGTCAAGAAATAGCTCTAATAACATTTGTAACAGCCCAGACCATCCGGTCATAGATATTGTTCACTTTAGGTTGCCCCTCAAGCGAAGACCCTTACGGTTTTGCTCTTCCTACCCCTAGGAAAACACGTCTATGAGGGAGAGGTATCCATACCCTTATAAGGAATACTTCATTCCCCTCTCTACCTGATGTGGGATCTCACAATCCACCGCCTTTAGGGCCCAGCCTGGCTGGCACAATGGTTCAGGTACCGGCTTTGATACCATTTATAACAGTCCAGACTACTCGCCTATAGATATTGTCCGCTTTGGGCTACCCCTGGGGTCAAGACCCTCACGGTTTTGCTTTTCCTTCACTAGGGAAGACACGTCTATGGGGGAGAGGTATTCATACCCTTATAAGACGTACTTTGTTCTCCTCTCCAACCGATGTGGGATCTCATATTCCACCCCCTTAAGGTCCAATCCCTTTAGGGCCTAGCGTCCTACGCTAGCACATCGGGTCGGGAACTGGCTTTGATACCATTTGTAACAGCCCAGACTACCCTCTTACAGACGTCAAACGAATAATGATGTTGTTTTCAACTTTATTAAAATGTTGAAGAAGAAGCAACGGTGGAGTTTAATTGTAACTTTACTGACGGAATAACCGTTCCGTCGGTAAATACACTTTTATCGGGTAACGACGTCATTTTCGACTTTAATAAAATGTTAAAGAAGAAGCAAAAGGTGGTGTTTAAATTTTCATTTTACCGACGGAATGCACTTCCATTGGTATACCCCGATTCATTTATATTTTACTGAAAACATTGCAGTCAAAGAAAATGACGACGTTTAATTTTCAAATTTACTGATGAAATACGCTACCGTCGGTAAACCCCTATTTTACTAACGGTAGTTCCTATTCCGTGGCTATATTCCATCGCAAAAATCAGTGGGATAGTTTCCCAAGTAGCGTTACTGATGAATATTTTGTCCGTCGCAAATTACCATTTATTACGACAATTTTACCAACAAAATGTGATTTTTTGTTGCTAATTTTCATTTGTATTATTTCCATCGATAATTTTTCGACGGTAATCCATAATTTCCTTGTAATGATTAAAACCATCTTTACGCATGGCGTGATGAAGTAGGATGGAAAATCATAATGCACTTCATTGTCTGATTTAATGATCCCTATCAAATGCATTGACAAGTATTTTCAACCCTTTATTTTCATTTTTGCCTTGAGAATTTTAAATTATTTGTAACTAAGTAAAGCTTTTTGCAAATTACTATATAAGTGTCGATTCCATTGATGCAAAATACATGAATAAGCTAAAAACTTGTTAAGTTGTTTTAATGGTGTTTACACAACTACTATAAGATTTACTATAACTTTATGTTTGTTCACTATTTACCATGTTTTCAAACTTAAACCCATATGAGTGTTATTGTTCTTTTGCTTAACCTTTTATTTTGTTTAACAATCAAGATTTCATAATTTCCATCAAATAGAGAGGCCAAGGAAATTTCTTTGTAAAACTAATGAGATAATGGAAGAGGGAACTTTATATGTGATTAATCCTAATTGAAACTATATTTATGATAAGGAAAATGTATACATTAAAGTTCTATCTTACTAGCTTAAAACATAAGGTCTAGTTTAACTAAGATGAGATTGCTTAACATCAGCATAAATACATAAGACCTAACTTTCCTCTAAGTCCAAGGATCCTACTAGTCTCTAGAATGTATGGATATTCTTTTATGTTTTCCAAGCATATGCTATGTTGATAGGTTTAGCAATGGAATTTTGAGTTAATTATTCCCTTATCAAGTATATGCATTGTTTTTGAGCCACGTATCTCGAATTCTTCAACCCTTTGAAGCATAATCACAATAGAAATGAAGCCCTAGGATTAGAGTTTTTACCAAACCATGGTTACTCCTATAGCTTTTAGGAACTTCAAACATGATTTATTTGTGAACTTTCCTAAGGCATTTTCCAACCTTGTATACTTGTCCTTCCTGTTTAGGTCAGCATTTTAGTGGGCTATTATATACATAAGCTCTTATGCTACATTGCCCCACTAATCACCATCAATCCAAATATTTGACTATAATTTTTATAGTGAATACTTTGATCATGTTTGGATAGAGATTTGATCCATAGATAGGAATAATGTTACTCTAGTTATTAAAGAGAAGATAACTTGCAAAGCAATTTGCAAACTCAACAATCTTTGATAATTCTTTTCTTAAAGTTTAAATAACTCTCTTTATGAAAATCTTTTTCTTAAAATTCATATTTTGGAAAAATAATCCTTCCACAGTATCTTAATAATTAAAAATAATTTTTATATTATCAATCTTATTTAATTTAAATGAAATTTCTTTCTAAAAATTTGCAATTATAAACCATATGATTTATCAAAAACAAAAACTTGATATTCCCATATTTTAGAAGAAACTTAATTCATCAAAATAAAATACCTTTTTGTTAAAGGCAATAAAACCACTCTTGCTTATTCCATATGCAAGATCATGAACTTTATTCCATAAATTAGGACTAAGAGCTTTAGCATCCAAAGAAATTTGAAGCCATGCTTTCCATGAGTCTATCTTATTCTCTAACCTATGGCTGTTTTGATTACCAACAAACCCGATTCAATCTTTCTTAATATAAAATATAATCAATCATCAGTCATGACTATTCATTTATAACATCGGTTCTAAATATAATTGCTCATGGTTTGAAAGTTAGACAAAATAAGATGGAACATCTTTACAAATATTCCAATCATAAGTCTGACAAGGGTACTCTATCTTCAAAACAAAATATCAACCAAATAATATAATGACATGTTTCTTTTATCCTTACCATTTGTCTCCTATATTCTTCATCGTATGATATATGACTATAAACAAGACCAATAATTGAATATATTAATTTTAATAAGAATATTGAAAATAAAATGATTGGCGTAAGTTTATCTAAATATACAAAACATCATCATTAGCTATTATTCATTCCAATATTTATGACTATAAACAAGACTAACAATTGAATATGTTAATTTTAATAAGAATATTAAAAATAAAATGATGGAACAAGTTTATCTAAATATAAAAGGCAATGGGTGGCTCAAAACTCACGACCTCTTTAAAAGATAGCCATTGAACCAAATGTATTTCTACAATAAAAACCATAATCCATCGCATTACTAATTAAAGCCAAAAAAGAAAAAGAATATGCAATATTATCAAACAATCTTTAAAAACTAATTCACTTCAACCTCGTAAAGCTACAAGTAAGAAGGTAATAATCTGGTACATGAAAATAAAGATGACTTGTCTAGTATATTCCACGAGATTCGGTAGTTCTAACACATCATCGATAACATATCATCTATGTTAATTTGTTAAATATAGTTCTCATATATATATATATATATAATATTTTAAGATAACATGGTAAACCCCCACAAAGAGACGCAATATAAATAGTATAAGATGAAAAGACCAAAATGGCTTGCTATCAACTACAAAACCAAATATTAGGCACAAGTGTTAGAGAGCCAGAGAGAAGTGAGAGTATAAACGAATAGTATAGGATAATAAATGCGAAAGGAAAAAAAAAAAAAAAGTTGATGTATGACGAGTTGTTGCTGATGCCGCAAAAGTATGCAAAGTAAAACTTTAGGAAAAGATTTATCTTATGCCGAAAATGTATGTTTATGAATTATCATATGCCAAAATGTAATATGTCTTCTGAAACTAGAAAACGAGGGAATGAGGAAAGTCATATCTTGGAAATGGAAAAGGAGAAGAGACGACAAATTCTTGGTTTAAACTTTGGTAGGTATTCTTTCTATTATTCGGAAGTTTTCTTGAAGTAAAATAACAAGCTGTTTCCAAATGGAAGAAAAATGACGTTCATAATCACATAAGACTGAAGTTAAGTGCTTATGTGATAATATAGCATGGACTATAACACATCATTTATAGGTTTTGAAGACAAGATGGATAATTTGATTTAACACATATATTAGATATATAACTAAACGCAAAAGTACGCAAATAAGAAACAACTTCAAGTAGGACTACTGAAATTATATTTCTCTAGTAATAATGAATAGAAGAAACCGGCAAATGGCCACAAAACAAAGAAAATTAATGTGAGTCGACGGAGAAGGTGAAACAAAATAAAACTATACATTATAAGGAAAATATTTTTGTGACCAGCGGTTATGTAGACTCTATAATATAATAAAGAATTTATAAATACTATTTTTTAATAATAATTAAATAATAATTTTTAATATATTATGAGCCTCATAAATCATAAATTATTACTATTCTTTGATGTTCACTTAATCATATTTTAAATAAATAAAGAGACACGTGGGACGTACTATAATTACTCTTCATTTAGTCCTTTATTTCAGAGTTCAGGTAACGTATACCTCACACACCCCTCAAATCTTCTGTTATATTTTTCATGTACTAATCCTGTCCTGTTTAATCTCAACTATCTATTTATGTGTAACTTACTAAAGTAAATGGTTGAGATCAAATGAGACAAGATTGATTTATAAAAAGTAGTACAAAGGATCACCTCCCCGTCACACGTATGTTGCCCTGTGGGCTTACAAACTAAATGAATAAAAACAGTTAAAAAAAGTAAATTACAAATATACAATCAAGCATCGGACCAGGTGATCTCCATCTTTCCATACAAAGGATTCTTTCTATAAAGACGTAAAGCTCGCCAAACCCCTGCCGATGCTCCAATGCTTTTCTTCGTGCATCCATCGACGAGTTTACACTCATCGACGACCCGCGCAATCACTGATCTTCCATTTCCGACGACGACTATGTTTTTCCCGCACCTCGACCCTTCCTCGTACCATTCGGTTGCTAGCGCCACAACACGCCTGACACCTGTGTAGTACCTATTGTCACATGCCGTTCGTTTGGCGCCTCGCACAACAGTAAAGATCCTCGTAGTTAAAGTTGCTTTCATGTCCTCTATGTGGCGCTTATTAGAACCTGGAATGTCATCAGTCCCACCCATTGGTAGATGATAATCTTCTACATATGTTTGCGTCTGTGCTTCCACAGATTTACTTGCTAAGAGTAATATAGCAACAATGACATCGACAGAAATCAGAATTGCGGTGGACTCCTTCATGGTCATGAATTAAGCATGTATCGTTATACTTTGAGTTATGATGAGGCTCAGACTTGGAGAAGTTGGAGGAGGTAGAAATGGTACACAAGTTGTGGACATATACAGAAGATTATTAGTAGTTAATTAGAACAGGACATACTGATTCCAAAACTTACTGATTAATCCCTCCGAGCGTATTTTAGTTAAGCATTGCTAATGAAAATGACAGAATCCAGAATTTTTCTATGGAAAAAGGGAGCTAAAACAATTTTTTTGGGGTAAATTACAAATACAAGAATCATCACTTAGTTAATTGTGGAACAACCTAGAATTCATTTATTTGATTCAAAGATACATGATGAGCGGACAAATTTACATATTTGCTAAAGGAGATTAATTAACAGACTTACATTTGTCTCGTCCCTAAAAAGGGGAACTCAGCCTTCTTGCATAATTACATGTATATTTCTCATTGCAATGTGATATAAATGTATATTTCTTATTGCAAATAAATTAAAAGCTGCTCTGAAACTCATCATTAATCCATACCAATGTGCATTCATACAATAGAGGAATATGGGTAGTAATATCTTTCTTATACAAAAATTTCTCAAGGACTATAATATCAAAACTTCCATTAAGAGTTGCCACTTAAAGATTGAATTTAATAAAATATTTAATTCCTTAGATTGTAATTTTATCATTAACTATCTTCATGCTTTCAAGTTTCTAAAGATCTTCCTATATTAGATTCCAGCATGCACAACTTCTAACTGTTAAAGTATAATTTTGAATGGAGAAACTATATTGTTATTCAAAGGGGTTAAAGATATCAAGCAAAGGGATCCTTTATCCCTTTTACTATTCACAATTACAATTGAAATCTTCATTAAGTTAATTGCTTCCTATATAAAAGATAATGGTTATTTTAAGTTCCATTATAAATGTTAGAACCTTAAGATATTCAATTTGGCTTTTACAAATGATTTGTTTTTGTTTTGTGGAGTTTATCCTAATTCTCTTGGTGTATTCATGAGCTTCTTTTTATCTTTCTCTAATATGTCTGTACTGACTATTAATTATTCTTTATATCACATCTAGTACTCCTAATGATAGCTGATGATGAAGAATATGTTATTGTGAAAAGAAATGATAAGAGCTATGCGAAGATTGGATATAGAGGGTTTGAATGTGACAATAGATAAGGTTGGAGGTAATGAAAAGGAATGCAATAAAGAAGGGTTGGAGGTAATGGAAATGATAGCAATGAAGAATGTGATTATTCCAAACGTGGATAAAGATAAGAAGGAAGTTCACATGGTGCGAATAATGAATATGAAGTTCAATCCCCAGTTTATAGATGATGAAGCTTCTATTCCAAAGAATAAATACATTGTCCTTAATCCAAAGTATATATGAAATATTTTAAGTTTAAAACTGGAATTAAGGATGAGGTGCAGATGAGGGAAGCAATAAGAAACTATAAAATTACGAATGAATATGATGTTTCAATGCAAGATCCAGTGTGAGAATGGAGAGTGTATATGAGACACAATATCCATTTCAGGTATATGCTAGCTATATTAGAAATGAGAAAACATTTGTTGTTAAGTTAGTAGAAAACAAGCATAATTGCAGGAGAGTGCAAAGAAACCAACAAGCTAGTAGGAAGTGGATAGAAAATAAACACTTACACAAGTTTAGGAGGAACCCAGATTAAACAATTGATAAGATGATGGATGATCTTTAAAGAAAATATGCACTATAGATGGATATATCCCAATGTTATAAGACTAAATGGGAAGCTATTATCATGGTACGAGGATCTATTAAAGGTCATTATGTCAATTTATGGTCTTAAGAACAAGAGTTACGATGAGCTAACAAATATGGGAAGTATATTATTCAAACAAAAATTAATGAATAGTGTAGACAACCAATGTTTAAAAAGTTTTATATAGGATTTAGTGCTTTGAAGTATGGTTTTCTTGGTGGATGCAGGAAAATAATTGGGTTAGATGGATATTTTTTGAAGACATTCCTTGGAGGTGCTTTTAGTTGTTGTAGGTCGTGATGGAAACAATCAAATGTTTCTTATATCATAGGCTATGGTTGAGGAAGAAAATGACCAATCTTAGAATTGGTTTTTAAACATTCTTATAAAAGATCTAAACATAACTGGGAGTACATGGACTTTTGTTAGTGATCAATAGAAGATAAACTTTAAATATCCATACATGTGACGTTCATTTCTTAACATGCTTTGAGTCTTTAGTTTACTTTATCTTTTTTTTTTATTACAAAGTTTAATGGATGCATTAAAGAATTTGTTCCTAGAATTTGAGCATGGAAAATGTGTCTATGTCTATACAAATTGGTCAAGTTTTCGTAAAGGTCAAACATATAGGAGTTTGTTTTAGCAAGTGGTAAATTGCATAATATAAATGGAATTTAATGAGATAATGGAGAAGTTAAAGAGTATTTTATGAAGGCTTATGATTATTACAAAATTAAGAAACTAGAGACTTTTCTGAAGGCATTTATAAGAATAATAATTGTTGGACCCCAATCTTTAAGTGAAAAATTAGAAATATTAAATGAAATTCAATTAGTGTATTTGTATATGAATTGTGTTATAGATATTTTGTGCCTTAAGGAAAATTGATGAGAAAAGATTTGAGGACTTTGATATTTGAGTAAATTTGTATGGATTATGAGAGTAAAGTGAATGAGTTAATTGAATGGAAGTTAAAATTAAGAAATAAAGAGAAAAGTGTGAGAATTTGTAGAATTAAGGAAAGTTTGACTTTTTGGGGAGAAAAGTTGACCTTTTGATTTAAGCAGAATTTAAGAAAATGGTCTTTATGAAACTTGTAGCTTATGTTAAGAGCTTTCCGTTGCCATAAAGTATGCAATTTTTCGATATCGGGAGTGGAAGATATGATTTTCCGAAGATAAGGTTCTTTTGCTTTGTTTTTGAAAATGCTATGAAGTATAGATTTGTGTGTTCTATGCTTCGAGGCCACTCGTCGTGAGGATTTAGTCTGAATAGGAGTAAGTGGTCTATATGAAAGTTATAGCTTGTCTGTCAATCTTTCCGACGCTATAAAGTATTAAATTTTTAGATGTGGGAATTGGGAGATATGAAATTTTAAAGTTTGGAGTTGGTATAAGATGACAATAGCAGGGCAGAAACTTTGAATGGAAAATTGACCTAGGTAGAGGTTGATTTTGCCTCTAAGTGCTTCATGAAAGTTGTAGATGACATTTTTATCTTTCCATTAATGTAAAGTATGGAATTTTTGGACTTTGGAATAGGAAGATATGATTTTTGGAAGTTCTGTCACTGTTTAGGTTGTCATTGAATAGACAGCCACCTTGTGTGGACCTTTTGACCCTTTTAGAGACTGAATTTGATTTTGAGTTCTTCATGGAAGTTGTAGAGCTTCCTTTTATCTTTCCATCGATACCTAATTTGTAAAATTCGGAGTTCGGAATCAAGAGTTATGATTTTTGAAAAATTCAGTTACATTTATGTTTTTTAAGTACTACAATTTTGCTTTTACTCCGACCCTTGTTCAATCTTTTATTTATAAATTTTCCGTCCGACATCCGATTGATTCGATTTTTGAAGTGTTGGATTCCGAAGACATTTAGCTACTCTTTCATGAGAAATTATGATTTTTAGGAGATTAAATGGAAAGAGATTGATGAACCAAAGTGAGAGGATTGGTTAAAGGTTATGAATTGGATAATTTTCTGAACATAGTTCAATATTTTGCGAAATTCGGGAGCTGTAGAACTCCGATTGAGTTGATTCTTGAGGCAAAATAAAATTGAGACATGAGGCTACAAATCATGTAAAGGGATCGAATTTCAATTTAGTCCCTAAGATTGTCAGTTGTTGGATTGAAGTTGGATAAATGTTCAGTCTCGGATTGGTCAGAGCTGAACGCGTATTTTGGCCATAACACCTTCGTTTCTGAACCGATTTGAGCGTTTTTGGTGTCATTTTAAAGATAAGACATAGAGGAACATTTTTCAAGAAGAAAGTTTTGTCAAATTATGTCGTTTAGCTGCCCAAAATCAGGAAGCAAGATGGCTGTTTTCAGGGGCAAATATGGAACATCACTTAA
>JAOTAX010000197.1:30659275-30669323 GCA_025629825.1 Erythroxylum guanchezii
ATCAGACTAACAGTGTTTCGAGCTTGTTATAGTAAAGAGATAACGCTCAATTTTTTGCACGGAAATTTTTCACAATAATTGCTAGACGCTTGTAATAATCTCTGTCCTCTCTTTTTTAATCTACGACTTCGACTCTTATTTATAGTCTTCGTCTTCAACTGCTTCTTGATAATTACTTCTTGATTCTTTAAAGAAACGGATATTCAGTTGAGTCTTATAACTAACTCAGACTGATGCTTTCGTCTAATTTTTAACGTCTGCTTTCTAGCGTAGCTTCCGTCTGCTTTTCATTCGTCTGCTTTTAGTTTAGCTTCCGTCTGCTTTTAGTTTAGCTTCCATCTGCTTTTGCTTAGCTTCCGCCTGCTTTTGCTTAACTTCCGTTTAGCTTGCGTCTACTTTTGCTTAGCTTCCGTCTGCTTTTCATTCGTCTGCTTTTTGCTTAGCTTCCGTCTGCTTTTGTTTGTCATCAAAACTTATTAATCGTAAAGTCATTTTGACTTAACATCTTTCAAATAAATGGAATTAAATGATTTCCAACGACTCTATAAATGTGCATTTATTGTTCTTTAAATTCTTCGAGAATATGCTACATATGCTGTATGCGAATTTTGTGTATGAATTATGAACTGATATGGAAATGATTTTGGGCAACATGTTTACAAGTTGTGAAATGCATGATTATGTGGGTTTGGTTTGGTCCATTCTGTATGTCAAGTGCATTTCGACTAAAGGCTTCTACCGCCTGTCCGCTAGTGGCATGGAGCTCCTTCACGAACTCCCCTAAGTTCAATGCTACATAAAACCATTATGTGGGATTGCAATAGTAAGTTCTATTCACGGCTACAAAAGACCATTTTATGGAACTGTATTAGTACTTTCTGTTCATGGACCTACCTAAACCATTATGAAGTGCTTGTGTGTTTACATGTGTTGACAAGTTTTATGAATTCATGATGTATGTTGCTTATGAATTATTTGATAAATGAGAATTTGGAAAATACGTGCTTTATGATTCAATGTGAATTTTTACAATGGAAATGAATATTTCAATGGTTTTTTCTTATTGCTGATTATAAACGTGTTACCTGTGAGCTTTAAGCTCACCCCTCCATTTCCGTTCCATCATTAGGTGAAGAGAATGAGATCCAGCAACCAAGAGTTAAGGCATCACTCCACTTTTTCATGTTTTGGTATTTTAAGCTAGATTTTGTAAACCCAAGGCTTTAGTCGCATTTTGAGCAATTATTGTTCATGTATCTTTTGTATTTTAGATTTTGATACCAATGACGTATTGTGGCTTGAAATGCCCATTAAAGCTTTGTAAAACTCTATCTTTTGATCTTAATGAAACATATATATATTGATATGTGTTTAATGGTTGATATTTTTAGTCATTTACACTTAGCAATTATTGACATAAAAATGCTTAACATACTCACTTTAATTCATATATTATTTTAGGTATAATTCAGAAGCAAAGAAATTAAAGTGAGTTGAGAGCGTGACATATGGATCATTTTTCGAAGGTTAATATCTACTTGCTTTCATGGAGGAAGAAGAAAAAAATAATAAAAACCAAGAGAAATGGAAAATACATAAGCATGAGCACCGAAGACATAAGTGGGACTTAATTGAGTGGCATTTTTAATTGTCAAATGAGCTACAAGGGAGCTGAAGGTTTTAAAAGGTTGAGGCAATTAAATGGTCCAATGGATAATCAACAATGGAGGAATAAAACCAACGTAGTATGGAGACAACACGCACAGCTGGATGATGCAAATTAACTAAGAGCCAGGACAACACAAACGTAACAGGCGTGGCCATGGGGGACTTAAGAACGTAGCGTTTTTGAGAGACAAGCAATAAAACAATTAGCTACAGCAATTAGAAGAAATCGAGGCACAAATAAATCAACTAACGCATGCCAGGAGCAGAGGGAGTCGCATGATAAAGCAGAAAATAAATCACGCAGGCGCAACAGTAACGCATACGGGAAAAAAGAGACGCAACGCATAGAGTAGGCGTTTAACATGCACAGGAGGCTACGAACAACGTAACTAATGCATCGTATGTAGTTTTTGCCTTGATTAATCGATTTTCCTAATTCGTAATGCTACTGCCTAATTAAATCTAGAGATCGTATCCTAGGTTATTAGATGGTTAGGTTTAATTAATGATCGTATCTTGATTAAACAAAACCTAAGGGAAAACTCAGGTTAATTATTAACCCACAATTAATAATTGCTAGGAGAGGTTAAAGAACAACAAATTAACAAAATATGCTTAGTCAGGGTGTAGGCTGAGATAGAACCACAGAACTGGGTCCTTACCGAATTCCCCACCTTTTTCATTTTTTTTTCATGTTCTCTTTACTTTGTTTTTATTAGTTAGTTTAATTATTTTTCCTTTCAAAAATCCAAAACCCCCTTTAAGTGTAAACGTCGATTATTTTCATTTCATAAACTTTACACACTCTCTGTGGGATAGACCTAGACTCGCCACTGCTACAGTAGTAGTCTAGTTAATTTAATTTTGATTAGCGTTACGACATGCGATCATATATATATGCACATTATGTTTTGCTCATGACTTTCCAAGTCTTTACATTGCATTTTCAAGCTTTTGATAGGGGTAAGAAATGTGTTCTGACTTCAGGGGAAAAATTGTATTAATCTAGGCTGAATTCGACAAAGTTATCTTCTTAGAAGTTGTAGCTTATCTTTCTAGCTTTCTAACAATATAAAGTATGAAAATTTTTGATATCGGAGTTAAGAGATATGATCATTATATGTTGGTGATGTTGCATAGGATGTATATACAGAACAACTGTAGTAAATGATGAGAATTTGTTGTAGTGATGAATCAAATGTGTAGAGATTAGAGAGTTTGATGTAACAAAGTTGGTAGTTAAATTGATATGAAGTGATATCGCACTAGAAGAGTTAAATTTGGAAATATTATGAGTGAAAGTGATGTTAGAATGGATGTAGGATCCATTGGAGATGTCTTGGAGAGGGAGACTTTAGTAAAGATCCGAGGAGTACACGGCCAGGCTATGTAAATTAACACTAACCGTGTCTTCCAATAACGGAAAGACCACCAAACTCGAGGAGTACGCAGTCTGCCCATGTATTGCCACATGACCCATGTATTGTCCCTCTAAATGGAAAAATCTCTCTTTGGAGTCTGTATAGAAGTTATAAATCTAGAAGTCCTCTTCGAAACCGTCTTGAGACAACCTTAATCCGATATCTCTAGTGAAAGCTATGCTAATTGTCCCAAAATAGGTACAATGTGATTGAGGACAAAAATCATGTTTGATTCTTTTGGCCATAATTTCATCATCTAACCTCCAAATCAAGTGATTCTTGAATTAATAGATTCCTAACACATTTTTCTATCTCTTAAAAAAAATTGATAGCCTTTAGTGTTGATTTGAAAAAGATTAATGGAAAGAAAGTGAGGGAATCGATTGGAAGAGCATAACTTGGTTATGAACATACTTTGGTTTTTTAATTATATTTTCATCTATAGAGCTCCGAACGAGATTGTTCTTATTTCAAAATAAACTCAAGACATAGAGCTACGATTTTTCTGAAGAAGTCAATTTGTGATTTTGGTGACTGACTGGTGGTGGCATACCACCCTTATGGGATGCGTGTCTGGATGTCACGTAGAACGTCGGACACATGCCTTGTGAGGGCGGGGTGCCCAACACTTATGGTATCAGAGCAACTCCAAGTTTAGGTTCTTACATGGGCATTTTTGAAAATATGTATCAAGTTACATGCATTTTTGACATGTCTTAGCTTGCAATAGCGACTAATCCTTAGTCTAAGTTGCATGTGTATGAGTCACACGTATAAGTAATTGTTAAGAGTTTGAGCTAAAAGAATTAGTGAGAAAAATGATACTCTTTCATGATATGAGAAAATGAAAGTTGTGGATAAATAGAAATGAGAAACAATATATAGGTAAATACGACAGATAATGATTCAACATAAGTGTATTGGGGGATGCATTATTAAATATGATACCAATATTGCACTGTGGTGATATATCTTCGAATGTGATATAGATGTGAATGTATTGTCCTGGATTGTTTGAGGAATATAGGGATATAAGTATAAATGATTTTAAGAAGAGGAAATCAAAATCGAAGTGGTTGTTCGATTAAAGTGACAAGAGTTATGATCCACTATAAGAAGATATTAGTGGAATTGAGATTATAATTTCATAATGATTATGCATCAATAATTCTAAATTGATTGAGGAGAGGAAAGAATAAAAGGGGAATGGAGGAGACAAAAATGACTTTACAAGAGATGAATGATGTGTAGTAAGGAGAAAGTTAGAAATGCATATAAAATAGGATTTTATATATGAATTAGATTAAGAAAAGGATGAAGAATCAAATGAGAAGAGTTGATGCACTCACTATGGTAGTTGACTCATTATGAAATGATATAGCATCAAAAGAGGTAAATTCTAGAAAACTAGAGTAAACTTAGTGTTAGTATGTTTGATAAAGAGAGAGATGTTGTCTAGGATCAATTGAGATCAAAATATCGTTAGTGTAAGATATAAATTGGTGATTGTCGGAAATAAATCTTTGGATAGAATGGGATGACTTTGATGATACACACCTAAGCATATGCGACAATAATTATGTCTACTAATTCATTGAGTTTTGGTAATTAGAACATTATGACCTTGTAAGAACGATAGAAATTAGTCTTCTTGAGGTATTAAGAATGACTGATAATGCGATGAGGATAACAGTTGATTGATAAAGATTGCATGAGCAGTATAGATGATAGTAGCAAGAAATCTTCTTTCAAAGAAGAATTTCACTAAATTAGGTTAAACAGATCAGATAGTTTATATTAAGAATGATCAATGAAAGAACAAATTTGAAATGATTATGTAATGATTCAAAAGTGAGTATTGGAGTCTTATTCCTGACGGAGGCACAAGCATAGAATGTAGAATATGCTACTAAGAGTGTATGCATTATCTTTGATGTAAAGTATCCAAGTACGTGATTGGATTTTTGAATTTGAGGTGACATTATTGCTAATATGAGGAGACATGCCCCTGTCTCCTGATTTAGTCATGTAATAATTTTGAGGACGAAATTCTTTTGAGAGGGGGAGAATTGTTGGGCCCCAAAATTATTTATTTATTTATTACGCACGATTTAAATTAATTATGAGGTTTTAGTAGATTATTTTATTTAGTGTTAGATATGACGTAAATGTTAGTAGGATTTTATTATATGGTTTAGTTGAACTAAATTAGTAAGAGTGTATTACGTGAAGGGCATTTTTGGGAGATCACTTAAGCATAAAAGACATAAGGCATAAATGAAAGGGCATATGGACTTTGCACAGTCATTAAGGGTAGAAATGGAAGAAAAAAATGTAGTCTTGCATTTTAAGAAGGGAAAAACGTGAGTGAGAAGAAGCAAGAAGAGAAAATACGAAAACAAGGAGAGAGAAGAGAGAAATCGTGGAGAGGAGAGAAAAGAAGGAAGTTTGAGTTAGGGTTCCATCTTTCTTAGTTTTCGAAAGAGATTTTGAGGTTATTCAAGAAGAGAAAAAGGAAGAGGAAGGGAAGAGCTTTCATTAGAGCCAAGAAACTCTTCATTTAGTGAAGATTCAAGGTAAGGTCCTACTTACTCTTTTGGATTTTTGGAAGGATTTTAGTTCATGGAGTTTAGAAAATGCATGGGTTTAAGTATTCTTAAATCAATTTTAGTGAATATGTCTTATAGGTTCTCCAATTTGAATTCTTATTAAATGGGGATTTTTTTCATTAATAAAAGGAATTAAGAAAGGCAAGAAAAGCAAGAGGAGAGGCACCTTTGAGCAAGGTTTAAGCAAGGAAATCAAGGCAGGTTACATTTTATAATTGACTTAATAAGCCATTAATGTTTCTTCCAAATAAATGGAATTAAATGATTTCCAACTACTTTACAAATGTGCATTTATTGTTCTTTAAATGCTTTCAGAATGTGCTACATGTTTTGTATGTGAATTTTGTGGATGAATTATGAACAGGTATGGAAATGATTTTGAAAAGACTTTATGTTCATGAAATCAAACTTCGGAAAAGTGCCATTTTGGGCAATATGTTTACATGTTGTGAAATGCATGATTAAGTGGGTTTGTCTTGGTCCATTCTGTATGTCAACCGCACTTCAACTAAAGGCTTCTCCCGCCTGTCTGCTAGTGGCATGGAGCTCTTCACGGACTCCCCTAAGTTTATAGCTACGCAAAACCATTATGTGGGATTATGATAGTAGGTTCTATTCACAACTACGCAAGACCATTTTATGGAATTATGTTAGTACTTTCTGTTCATGGACCTACCCAAACCATTATGATGTGCTTGTGTGTTTATATGTGTTGACTAGTTTGATCAATGTATGTTTATGTTGCTTATGAATTGTTTGATAAACAAGAATTCAGAAAATACTGCTTTATGATTCAATGTGAATTTTTACAATGGAAATGAATATTTCAATGGTTTTTGCTTTTTACTGATTATAAACATGTTACCTTCGAACGTTAAGCTCACCCCTCCATTTCTGTCCCATCTTGAGGTGAAGAGAATGAGATTGAGTAACCAAGAGTCGAGGCATCACTCCACTTTTGCAATGTTTTTGTATTTTAAACTAAATTTCATAAACGCAAGGCTTTAGTCACAGTTTGAGCAATTATTGTTCATGTATCTTTTGGATTTTGGATTTTGATACCAATGACGTATTGTGGCTTGAAATACCCATTAAAGCTTTGTAAAACTCTAACTTTTGATGTTAATGAAGCATATATATATATATATATATATATATATACACATTATGTTTTGCTCATGACTTTCAAGGTCTTTACAATGCATTTTCAAGCTTTTGATAGGGGTTGGAATTGTGTTCTGACTTCAGCAGAAAAATTGTATTAATCTAGGATGAATTAGACAAAGTTATCTTCTTGGAATTTGTAGCTTGTCTTTCTATCTTTCCAACGATATAAGGTATGAAGTTTTTGGATATTAGAGTTAAGAGATATGATCATTATAAGTTGGTGATGCCGTATAGAATGTATATACAGAACAACTATAGTAAATTATGAGAATTAGTTATAGTGATGAATCAAATGAGTAGAGATTAGAGACTTTGATGAAACAAAGTTGGTAGTTGAAATTATATAAAGTGATATCGTACTAGGAGAGTTGAATTCGGAAAGATTATGAGTGAAAGTGATGTTATAATGGATGTAGGATCCATTGGAGATGTCTTGGAGAGGGAGATTTCAGTAAAGATCCGAGGAGTACATGGTCAGGCTGTGTAAATTAACACTGACCATGTCTTCCAATAACGAAAAGGCCATAGACCCGAGGAGTACACGACCTTCCTGTGTATTGCCACACGACCCATCTATTGATCCTCCAAATGGCAAAATCTATCTTTGATGCCTTAATGAAAGTTGTAGATCTAGAAGTCCTTTTTGAAAACATCCGAAGAAAACCTTAATCTAATATCTCTAGTGAAAAGTTATGCTAATTGTCCCAAAATAGGTACAATATGATTAAGGACAAAAATTATGTTTGATTTCTTTTGGCCATAATTTCACTATCCGAGCTCCAAATGAAGTGATTCTTGAACTATTAGATTCTTAACACATTTTTATATCTCTTCATAAAAATTTATAGCCTTTAATGTTGATTTGCAAAAGATTGAACATACTTTGGCTTTTTAAGCATATCTTGATCTATAGAGCTCTGAATGAGATGGTTCTTATTTCAAAATAAACTAGAGACATGGAGCTACAATTGTTCTAAAGAATTCAATTTGTGATTTTTGGTGACTGACTGGTGGGGGCACGTCACCCTTGTGGGATGCTTGTTTGGATGTCATATAGGACGTCGGGCACGTGTCTTGCGAGGGCGAGGTGCCCAGCACAAGCCATGAAAAAGAAGGCCAAAGAAAACACTAAAGGAAAGTGTTTCCAACGTGATGAGCAGGGTCATGGGAAAAGAAACTGTGCAGCCTACCATGACTCCCTCAAAAGGAAACAAGGTATAGGTTTCCTAAGTTTGTTAGGAACTAGAAATGTGGCAGATTGTGATTCTTAGATATTAGATTCAGGAGCCACTAACCATGTTTGCAATTATTTCCAGGGGTTCTAGCAAAGGAAAAGACTACACAAAGGCCAGTTTCAAGTCAAGATAGCAGATGAATCCCATGTTTCAGTAGAATCAGTGGGAGAAATTATCTTGGAATTTCCTAGTGGTCATAGGATATATTTGGAGGATGTGTGTTGCATCCCAATGATTGTAAGGAATATGATTTCTGTTTTTTGTTAATAAAATCTAGTTATTTCTTATATTTTGAAAATTTTGTTTCAATATATGAGAATAAGGATTTTATTTGTAATGCGATAATTGAATTGGGATTGTTCTTTACAGAACCTACGACAAGCTCACTAAACACCACAAAATTAATAAAACCAAGAAAATCTAATGACTCTAGCATTAATTCAAAATATCTATGGCATTTAAGAATGGGTTATATCAATCAGAAAAGAATCGACGGGTTAGTGAAGGATGGAATCCTTGTAGGCTTGGATAATGATCCATTACCCACCTGTGAATCTTGTATTAAAGGAAAAATGATCAAAGCCTCATTTCCTTCCAAAGGAAACATATTTGAATCATCGTTGGACCTATTATATACAGATGTGTGTGGGCCCATGAACGTACAAGCTAGAGGAGGTTATGAATACTTTATAACCTTTATAGATCATTACTCGAGGGTACTATTTTTACAATCCTCAGGATAAAAAGGTATTTGTGTTGACAAATGCAACCATCCTAGAGGAAGAGTTTGTGAGAAATCACAAAGGAAGAAGTGAAGTAGTGCTCAAGGACTTAGCTATTGCATCCAAACCAATAGTTAATTTGGATGTAGCAGAACAAGATGTCAAAAAGGACTCAAAAGTTGAATCGAAAGAGCAACATGAACAGCAAGTAATGCCTAGACGTAGTGGGAGGGTTGTGAGATAACCATACAGGTATCTGGGTCTAGGAGAAGGCATTATAGCCATGTCAAACTAAGAAGAAACAAATCCCATTACTTATACACAGGCTATTAATGATGTTAATGTAGAAAAATGGCTCAAGGCATTGGAATCGGAAATAGATTCTATGTATGCCAATGAAGTCTGGATCCTTGTAGATTTACAACCAGATGTAAAAGTCGTAGTGTGTAAATGGATATACAAAAGGAAAAGAGGATTAGATGGAAAGGTAGAGACCTTTAAAGCTAGATTGGTAGCTAAAGGCTATACGCAAAAGGAGGGTATAAACTATGAGGAGACTTTTTCTCCAGTTGCCATGCTTAAGTCCATCAGAATTCTTTTGGCCATAGCAGCCTATTTCGATTATGAATTATGGCAAATGGACGTCAAGACCGCATTTCTTAATGGGGATGTTGGGGAGATCATTTATATGGCCCAACTAAAAGGATTCATTGAGCTAGGTAATGAGCATAAGGTATGGAAATCGTAAAGGTCCATTTATGGACTTAAGCAAGCATCTAGGTCTTGGAACATTAGGTTTGATAAGTCTACCAAGACTTACAGGTTCATAAAAAGCCTAGATGAACCTTGTCTCTTGATCAGCTCTCGTTTGATCTTAAGGTTAATCCCTTAGAAACAAAATCAAAAATTTAATTCCAATGACTGCAATATAGGATGCAACCTTGGGTCATCTTAGTTAATCGAAACCTAGCGCAAATGATCTAAGGTAGCCTAATTGTCGAAAATGTAAACTATGTTGATAAAAAGGTTTGGTTCATTGGTGAAAACTTCACTAAGTTAACTAATTAAAAGATAAGTATGTAAAATTATTCTTTTGGATTTTTGGGAAACAAAATTGAAATCTTAAGTAATGATGAAATTGATAAATCATCTTGAAAACGATGCTTTGGCTATCATAGTTCAAAACAAATCTTTTGGGAGCAAAACCACTAAGTTTCCGAATGAAG
>JAOTAX010000197.1:30669423-30682114 GCA_025629825.1 Erythroxylum guanchezii
GTATAACCTGCAAACACACGCCGCGGTATAACCCGCAAACACCTTCGGGTGGGGTGTGGGGTGTGGGGTCCAACACAGGCTCCCCCTAGACTTGACCACCTCTCGCTCTTTTGGCCATAACTTTGTAGTCCGACCTCTAATTGACCTAATTTTTGAAGCAATGGATTCTTAACACATTCCTTTATTTCTCCATGAAAATTTATAGCTTTTGGTATTAATTTGAAAAAGATTGATTGAATGAAACTGAGAGGATCAGTTGAAAGAGTATGAGTTGGATTTTTTACTGAACATGCTTCAGTATTTTGGCGACATCTTGACCTGTAGAGCTCCAAATGAGATGATTCTTATTTCTAGCAAAAATAGAGGCATGGTCTCAAAGAATTGAATTTTAATTCAGTCTCTAAGACTTTCAATTTCTGGATGGAATTCGAGTATAGTGTGCAGTCTCGGTTTAATAATAGTCCAAAAATGATATAACTTTCAGATTTCTAAACCAAATTGAATGTTTTTGGTATCATTAGAAACTTAAGACAATGGGGAACAAATGTTCTAAAGAAGGAAAATTGAAATTCCAATTGGAAGTTTTCCCAAATCTGTTCTGAAATAGAAGAATGAGTTTGCTCACATTTTGTAACTCCGAATGTTGGGCTCCGGAAACGGGGTCCAACATCTTGGCTTTGCCTTAGTCATTTTTAGCTTCTCCTGTATGTAGGAGTAGCTATTGTACTCGTTATCTCTTTTATATAATCTTTATAAAATTCATTTAATTTAAAAAAAATTGAATGATTTGTTTAAAATTGTTTTCAATTAAATTTTGTTCAAGGAGTCAACATAATTGGAAATAGTTTCCAATTGGATTTGAAAATTGTTTTCAAATTCAAAATAATGTTTTATTTAGAATAGAAATATACGGTAGTTAGGAACCAATGAGTTTAATATAATTTAATTTTTTCAATGAGTTAAAATTATTATTTAAGATTATGAAGATCAGTAACTAGAATCAAATGAAGCTTGATGTTTTATGGAAATGATTTTATTATGAGTGCATAAGTTACATACTTTATTTATATGGTTGATATATATATATATATATATATATTGGATGCATGTTGAATTGTATATTTTATATGTGTGATATTTTACATGCAACTTTGTGTTTGATGAGACGGATGAAATTTAAAATCCCTCGTTAAGATATTAAGTATAATTTAAGAACGTGACTGTTGCCTTCCATTGTTATACGTATAAACCAAAGTTATGTTTAAAGTTAGTTTGTTGAGCAAACTCAAGGTCACTTTAACCTGAACATGTTTAGTCTTATAATTGTGGGTTATACTTAACTAAATTTATGTGATTTGGATGAGCAAACTCATGATCACATGAATTTATAAGCAGGATTAGGCATAACATATAAGATATGTTGTGGCAAGAGTTGTCACATAACGGATCTAGGAGTCATATGAGATGTGATTAATAAAGTTGTTATTTACCTATTTTAAGTTTAGTTGGTTTGTTGAGTAAACTTAAAATTAACTATATTTGAATGGGATCTTAGACCACTAGAAAGATTAGAGTAATCTTTCTGAATAGTAGTGAGGGATATTATTTCGAGTAAAATAGTGGGAGTAACTAAATACATGATTAAAATCCTGATCTCATTTAGTAATCATGGCATATAATTGACTGCTTGCTTTCTTACATTTATATTTGCTCGGAGTGAAACTTACCTTGTTTAATATAGTTGATGCTAAGTTAGTGAACCAAATTTCTTGGACATAAGATATGTTTGAAAAGAGTTCTCAAAGCTAAAAAAGAAAATTGTATGTCCATTATGCAATTTTGTTGTTATACTTATTGACGATTCGGTGTTAAAGTTTTAGAGATATGTCACAATCATATAGAAGAGAAAATGTATTCACATTTTGAGTTGACTATTATCTCATAAACTTTGATGACAACATCTAAGATGTATGTCAGCATCATGATAACAAGATGCAAGAGGTTGCGTTGAATAAAGCTAAAAGGTATAGTACCTTGGTGGAATTGTTCCACTTAACTTAACCTACTAAAAGCATAAATATGGACATCAATTAAAAGTTTTGTTATAGAATGATAATAGTTATCATTAGAAGAAAACAATTTCATGAATTTTCTTACCTGTACTAGATATGATATAGATCATATATATTTCTATCTCATGCTTATAAGTATTTGATACTGAATTTAGATTCAACATTATTGTAATGTTCAAAGTATGATAAGAAATAGATTGTTAAGTAAAAGTAGTTGATATAATTTTATACAAATAGTTTGTATGTATTGGATTAAAGGAGACTTATGCTTAACATAAACGGCAAGAATAAAAGTTGGATAACCGAGACTATCCTTTTATGTCATGTTAGTTAAATAAACATAACGAGAATCATAAAGTTACATACAAGGATATATATATCCTTTTGATTATGAATCATATGAAACTTATGAAACCTGTCAAGTTGAAATCTTTTGTGAAAGGATGATGATGGCATTGAATTGTTAAATTTTTGCAAGTGATGTATTGGATGGAGTAACAATTCATGATAGGATAATAATTATATTTCATTAGATTGCTAATGATTTTATGTGATATAGTTATATGTATTAAATGAAATAATGATTTAAACTTCTGAAAAGTTCAAACTGTTTAAATCTAAGTAGAAATTAGGCATTAAGAATGTTGAAACACTTCAATGAGATCGTTATGGCAAGTTCAAAATTTTTTATTATCTATAGGAATGAGATTCTATGGTGAATATCTTCATAACTAAATTCCATAAGAGTATGGATTTATGTAAAGAGGAAAATATGCAATATTTTTTCTTCTATAGCGATGCCTAGTATAATGATTTACCTTCAATACCTCCAATTGAATCAATTAGCAAGATTTTATATTAGATATACAATGCTAAATCTTTGAGAGAGTCAAAGTTAATGATTCAATGATATGATGCTTGGTTGAAGCATACATTATCCATTAAGTTTAGAACTAAATTGAATAATAAAAAGTTATGAGATATCCAAATGGTTCGATATAATCTTACAGACCTATTGAACAAAAGTATTTGTTTCAATGTATACTTATAGGAGAATGGTTCTTAAAACAATTAGTAAGAGTAAGATGAAATTTGAAAAGTTCAATTCTCATGACAATACATCCAATTGGAACTACTATTTTTATTGATACATTTGATGTATAGTTGAAAGCCTATAAGACATTGAAAGATTCACTTTTATGATTAATTCAAAGATTTTATTTTGGAGATGATTGTGAATTTATCATGTCTGCAAGAAGCTTAGTAGGAGTATAATTTTCCTCTTCAATGGGAGTATGTAGAGACATATTGCTCACGAAGAACAATAATTCTAATTTTCAATTTGTTGAGAACATAGTTGTCCAAGAACAACACTTGTTAGATAGGAAAAGGTAAGATTTTAATTTTGGGAATTAGATCTATAGAGATAGATTGGAAGTTATATATCTATTCTAACTCCAAGTACATAAATAATATTCTAAAGATGTTCAGTATTTAAGATATCAGATACTTTTGAAGTATTAAAGATATCCATTATTCTATGTATGAGTTGATATTTGAACTTAAAGAGATAAGGATATTTACTTTGGAAATATCATAATTAAGGTCTATTTTACTTAAGAACAATATCATACAAGATTATAAAAGTTCCAATGTAGCAATGGTTACTAATTAAGCCATAATACATTTTTCATTTAGTAGAAATGATTAATCGGATCAATAAGTTATTTAGTAAACTTGATGTAGTTCCTTGCATTGTTTATAATAGTAATGAACTGTAGAACATTTAACCTACTGGGCATGCAAAAGGAGCTAAGGTCTCATCAAAGATTCAAGTATGTATTTAGGCAATTTTTCTTAATTATGATGATAATTAAGATGAAAGTTGTAAGATTTAAGCAAATGCTCACTATAGAGAATATTGAAGAATTCTCTAATTAAGCCACTATCCCAGTAGTAATATAATCATCATATGATAATGTGGTATGGGATATTTAAATGATTGGCTTAGTGTAATTGGGAGATTGTTGGTTTATATCTTACAGCCAATCTCTTTAGTTGTAGTTTAGTGAAAATTATTTAAAGGTATTCTTTATCTCGTACATGTTTAGATGTATATAATAAAGTCCATGGGATAATTATACATTGCAAATAAAATTATAATGAGATTATAATTATGAGATTCATATTACATTCACATATTATCCGTAAATTGTTCCTAATCATTGTTCTATTAAGATTAAACATTGATATAATGCAGAAAGACTAGCACATGTTATACTTTTTCTTACAAAGAAAGCAGTCGATCTCATAGGCTAAAGTATGGAGAAACTTAAACAAATGTGTAGGTGCTTGTTAGAGAATAAATTCACTGAACAGACCCAATATGAGAAAACCATTTAGAACGTTATTTGAATGTTTATGGAATTCTCATTTTGATGATTGTATAAGTAATCTTTTTACTTGAGGTCACCAAAGTTATCTAATGTAGGGATTACTATGTCTTGATACTATTTATGACCTATTTAATCATGGGCAAGTCAATTGGTAGTGAATGAATATAGCATGAACTATATGAAGGCAGTTGTGTGATCAAAATAGGATTCATTACCCTAAAGTAAATAAGGATAATGCTGTGTGATCAAAATAGGATTCATTACCCTAAAGTAAATAAGGATAATGCTCCATTGTTCTCAATTAGTATTAATTCGGAAAATCCTTAGTCAAGGTGGAATGACACTTTGTAAATAGTTTACAAATGTCATTATTTGAATCAATGGCTAACGAGGGAGAACTAATATGATTGGACTCAAAATAGAATAGACTTTAATTTCATGCTCTATGTTTAATCGAAACATTGTATAATAAAATGATTGAATTATACAGAAAAATCAAGAATGAAAAGGTTAGTCAAAACCACTTTAACATTCCTAAATATTTGGGAGGTCATAATGCATTACTAGACATCAATCTTGATCGATGATTATAAATTGTTTAATTAAAGAATTAAAGATAAATTAAAAAGAGTTTTAATTTATCTAATTATAATTATAATTTATAATAATTGACAACATATTTGGAAACCTAATGGGTTTCACATATAGAATGGGTTAAAGAGAGCAAAGTTATTTTAATCAAGTTGGACTTGATTGTAAATTTTGATAAACTTTATTATTAAATATGAGATATTTAATAAATAAGTATCAATATGAGATATTGAATCTAATTTGGGCATAACTGGTTTTTAATTAAAATTATTTGTAATTCTAATTAAAATTTAATTGAAATTAGAATTTAATTTTAATTAAATTACTAAAACATCCAAAACCTATTATAAATAGGCTTAAGCTCTATGAAGCTAGTACTTCTTGCTTAACCCTTTCTGTAAGAGTTACGGAGTTATTTCAACTCATTTTGTGGATACCGTTACTAAAACGTCCAAAACCTATTATAAATAAGCTTAAGTACTATGTAGCTAGTACTTCTTGCTTAACCCTTTCTGTAAGAGTTACAGAGTTCTTTCAACTCATTTTGTGGATACCGTTAAAGGCCAAACATTTGTGCAGCTACAATGATTTAGGTAGATCGGTTTTAGAAACGATTTAAGGGATATAATAAGTTAAAAGATCAAACTTCAGAATAAGATACGAATTACGATTCATGTTTTGTTATGATTTACATGTTAATCATTTTATAGAATTAAAAATATCTTAATTTTTGATAAACCAATTTCTGAAAAAAATTTGTGATTATTTCGTTGTGGTTAGGATCGAATCCCAGCCCAGTTTTCCAATGGTACATATATAGGGTTACAGCAGCAATGCCTGAAGAGACTTGTGGTGAAAGACTTCCTAATCAATTATAACACATATTAGGCAAAAGCCTTCCTAACAACTCTGGCACTTATTCTTAAAATAGATATATATACAATTATGAATATGCCCATTAAGAATTAGTTTTCTTGATACCATTAAAGACTCCAATGGGTGAACAAGGCTGTTAGTTTTTATTTATAGCTTTTTACCTATTTCTCTCTACCTTGGAATTAATTATAAGGAAGTGCCATAATTTCTCTTTTATGATAAATGTATCTACTACTCTTCACAAGTTCTGACATGTTTTTATTTCATGCCCATCCCTTTCAACTAAAGGTTGTTCCATTGCCTTAATGGATCCAATATATTTTTGCTTTTGTAATCATTCAAAATATGATTTAAAGAAGAGTTAATGTGTGGTAGGTTGATATTTGTAGCCTTTGGAGCTTTATAGCATCCCTCCTTATGCCTCTCTTTTCCTTTATCTTTACAAAGTATGTTGTGCCATTGCCTTCTATTCCTACTTCTTTTGCTCTCTCTTTCATGAGGCAAAAATTCAGGCATGTCCAGGGAGTTCTCACCTTTTTTCTAAATTGATGAACTAATGCACTCTTTCTTGTAGTTCCTCAAATGTATATGAAATTCTCTATTATGAGAAATCTCCATAATAGTCGATATTGTTGTAAGTCTTAGGCTATGTTTGGTTAGACGTAAGATTTTTAACAGAATGAAATAGAATTGAATGGTTTATAGTAGAATAGAATATAAATGGATATAATATTAGAAAATTGTTGTTTGGAAAAGATGGAATGATTCATAATGTAATATAGTGAAATGTTGTTTATCATTTTACATTTCTTCCTAAACCTCCCAAATCATAGTTAACTTATTTTAACTATTTAGGATATAATAGGATGTAATGTGAAAATCTTCCCTTCCATCCTATTCAATTTCATTCCATTATAAACCTTCCTTCTAAATAATAGAATAAGATTACATTTTATTTCATTATATTAATAATCACTCAAGTAAACATAGCCTTAGTCTATTATGTTCAAGTGCAAATTTGGTATTTGCATAGCCTTTTATACTAAACCTCTGTGTATGGTGCATAAGACTCTTTGCAGACCTTCGTGTCACATCAAATAAGGTAGTTGATGTCTTTTAGCTTGAGCTGATTATGGTGAAGTGTCTCAGAACATAACTTTAAACCACCGTATAAGCCCATTAGAGATTTCGAGTGCCTTCGCTATGCTCATGTTCGTCCTAAATCCTAATAATAAAGAAAAGTTCGGTTCGAGAAGTAGAAAATGTGTTTGTCAGATATCCTTAGAACAATAAGAAAGGCATGGAGGTGAACGACAATTAAACAAAAAAAAGGAGTTCCTAATTTCTCGAAACGTTTTCCATTAACATATTCTTCCTTACACGCAAAAGTTTGAGCAGGTTTATCGTTCGATGGATGATGGGAAAATCAATATGGAAACATGTATGAACAACCTGTCGAGGATAAAAGACCCAAGTTACATCAAAAGGATGAAAATCCCACAAGGCAAGAAGAAGAGGTGACCAAAAATAAAGTTCGAGAAGAAGATGCTCCAGAAGAAGGCCGTCGAGGAACAACGTGGAAGAGGAGAACGAGTATCACGGGGATCGCCCCACTTTGACGACTTTATTGTGTATACAGTATATATATGACAAATGGTGCATGATTAGTTTTGATAAATGTAAAACCATTTTAGATGGGTGTCAAAAAAGAAGCAAGTAAACTTGAGTTTCTTTACGTTGTTGACGAACGTTTTGACAAGTAAACTTGAGTTTCTTTACGTTGTTGACGAACGTCTATCTCTAATTACAAATTTTAATTGAAAGGTTAGTTTGAGATCATCCGGTTTGAGTGCGGAGCATGATCTCGCTACATGAAGGGTCTATAAATATCTCGTCATCACATAATTAGTTTGTATTTTATTACAAAATTCGAATGTAGAGGCCAAACGTTTTATGTGCGGAGAATCAGTTTCAACCTGCTCAACTATCATCGGACTAGAGTATTTATTACCCTGTCGCGTTTCGTACTAGAGTGACACACGCGCTTCATGTCCACGTCACAGTCCGTCGCTTTTCATGAAAGGGAATTGACGGTGAAAGGGCGCGAAAAAATGGGTACCGAAGTAACAACGTAACGAAGACAAAAGTCGTACAAGTACAACAAACCAAAATCAGATATCTGTGATCCGCGACAGTTCCTTCTTATCCTCTACAAACATTTTCCTTGATTTGCTCAATCTACGTTGTTTATCTTCTTGTTCCTTTTCCCCCTTAAAAACTCCTCCTTTTTTCACCAACACACCCTTCTCTTTGCTTTATCCTTAGTTCAATCAAACTTCAGTCTTTCTTTGCTTTACCCACTTGTTTACATTTTTTGGCTATTTGGGTCTCTTCTTCTGCAATGGCTGCTTATAAGATTCTTGTTACCGGTGGAGCTGGGTTCATTGGGTCCCACACAGTAGTGCAGCTCCTCAAGGACGGTTTTCAGGTTTCAATCATTGATAACCTGGATAATTCTGTTCCAGAAGCTGTTGATAGAGTGAAGGAGTTAGTGGGTCCTGAATTGTCCAAGAAACTAGAGTTTAATTTGGTATCGTTTGCGTTCTTAATTGTACTTTTATCTCTTTTGGCTATGTTATCTTTTGGTCTTGATGAATGGGAAGGGATTTAGTCACCTGGACATACTAATGCGAGTTATTTAAGTGGAATAGTTTGACTTTATGGAGAATTAGAGATCTGATCGACCAAAAGCTCATTTTTTGGTCGCCAGTTCAGTAGTTAGGATCACACTGATCAAAGAGCTCCCTTCATATATTCGTTGGTTATATATCTTTATCTATTCATGGCACTACCATATTGGGATTTCTGCATGGACTGAATTTGGTTAAACTGGTATGTTGCAGGGTGATCTGAGAAATAAGGCTGATTTGGAGAAGCTGTTTTCACAAAATAAGTAAGTCAAAACAGAGTAGGATTTTTGGTTTCAGGGAAGCTGAAGTTGGCCATGAAATTTAATTATTCAATTGTTCATAATACATAATTTGATTAGCTTTTTTTGAATTCTTCCATTTGTATTTTCTAATAAATAGAATTTGTTTGGGGAAAGGAAGATGCTTTCTTTAGTTTATTGCTCAACCCTTTTCCACAGTGTCACTGTCTGATGACAATGAACGGATAGTTGGAGCAGTGCAACTATCTGTATGAGGACTTTATTCATCTTACCTTGCCTATCGGAAATTTGACAGATTTGATGCTGTTATCCATTTTGCTGGCCTTAAGGCAGTTGCGGAGAGTGTAGCAAACCCTCGACATTATTTCGACAACAATTTAGTTGGCACTATCAACTTGTATCAGGTCATGGCAAAGTATAATTGTAAGAAGGTAAATTCCTGTAAATTCCCACTCCTTTCAGATCACTTTCTGGTTTTAAGCTTGGGGCTTGTATAATACTTGAACATGAATGTTGTACTTCTGATCAATTACCATCGAACATATTTCATGGTTAATCTCCCTCCAGGAAAATCAAATTTCAAATGAGGGTCAAAGACTTATAATTTGATAGTATTTAGAAGTCTTCTCGGTTCTCTCATCTCAATAAACAACAATGTTAATGGTTAAGGGCCATCTTTTATCATTCTTAAATCAGCCACCACTTATTGCATCATCCTTCCTTCCTTAGGGTCAGAAGGCTTACTGAAGTCAGTAAATTGGAATTTATTATTTCTTCTCCCACGGAGGCATCAAAACTTCTAAATTTATCATAATTCGATTGGAAACCCCTTATGATGAGCTTCTATTTTGAAATTGATACTTAAAAGACTTGTTTTTTTTCTTTTCTTGCAATTTGGGATTTGAAGTTAAATTCCTGTTCATTCCATTCTTTTCGGATCACTTGTCCTTAAGGTATATGGCTTTATTTCTTGATTCACTGTGAAACTTGTTCAATTTCTCAAAGCTGCTATGTTTGAGATGTTAGATGTCTTGTGCATTCTTGGCTGATAAAGGCTTTGAATTTTCTTGTTTTTTGGGTTTTGAATGTGATGGTTCGAAGTAGATGGTTTTCTCATCATCTGCAACCGTCTATGGCCAACCTGAAAGAATACCATGTGTTGAAGACTTTGAGTTAAAGGCTATGAATCCCTATGGCCGAACAAAGGTAAATATGAACTTAGTTTTACCTGGAATTTTATAATTTTACCATCAGATGTCATTAACATCTGAACTTGGATTTACCTGCTGGAGTTGAAAATGTTATTTTTCTATTCTAATTACTAATTGGTCCATTTGGTTACCTAATAATACTTTAACGTGCTATTTTCTCAGCTTTTTCTTGAAGAAATTGCTCGAGATATTCAAAAAGCAGAGCCAGAATGGAGCATCATTTTATTGAGATATTTCAATCCTGTCGGAGCTCATGAGAGTGGTAAAATTGGTGAAGACCCCAAGGGTATCCCAAACAATCTTATGCCCTACATACAACAAGTGGCTGTTGGCAGATTGTGTGAGCTTAATGTATATGGCCATGATTATCCTACAAAGGATGGTAGTGCGGTATGTGATTATGTATATATGTTGACCTAGTTGGATGATAAAAGTTGACGGAAAAAGATATCACTAATGATTTCATAAGATTTGTTTTGTGAAACTAAGGCCAATGTTTTCCATTCAGATCGGGTAGAATAACATTCTCAGTAACTACATAGGCTGATTTGCTTTCTACTCGAACTTTTGTGTGCACAGGTTCGAGATTATATTCATGTTATGGACCTGGCAGATGGTCATATTGCTGCCCTTCGGAAGCTTTTTGCAACAAAAAACATAGGTAACGTATGTCCTCTTTGTACATGCATTTTTTTTGGATTAAATTACAATCATCTTTGAACTTGAAGTTTCTAGAGCTGATGAGCAAAATCTTGGATAGCACCTTGTCTCACGCACAAATGCTGTTACTTGAAGCATTTTGATAACGTATAAATTTAGCATATGAACATTTCATGTATGTTTCCTAAATTTAGGTTGTGTTGCCTACAACTTGGGAACTGGGCGTGGAACATCAGTGCTTGAAATGGTTGCCAAATTTGAAAAAGCTTCTGGCAAGGTGACTGTTTCCTTCTTTTCTTTTTTTTTCACTTTTTGTTCTCTCTCTCTCTCTCTCCAAACAAGTTTTTCCAAGTGAATTTAAATTGGTACATATTTTCAGAAAATCCCTATCAAGCTTTGTCCGAGAAGGCCAGGGGATGCCACGGCTGTCTATGCTTCTACTGAAAAAGCTCAAAAAGAACTTGGTTGGAAGTATGTTCCTCATTTATATAGTTCCTGTTCTCTATGTTACTTGCATGTTCCTTTGAATATTAGCCACTGCTGCTATTAGTTACGTCTTCTCCGAGATCCTCTATAATTTAATACCTGATTACATTTTGTTCGTCTCAACTTTGTTAGATTCTTAAGTACTCCCAACATTGGTTTAAAGGGCTTTACCAAATGCTTGTATAAAAATGTGCTCCTTTGGTTATTAATTCTATCTTAATGGAAATTGTAGGGCAAGATATGGTGTAGAAGAAATGTGCCGGGACCAATGGACCTGGGCGAGCAAAAATCCATGGGGTTACCAGAAAAAGCCTTGAATGACATTCAACTGACTCTACTTATACCGTTGTCTTGATGGTACACACGGCTCATAGTAACTGCGGAGATTCTTTGCATGTTAGGACTTATCTTTTCCTTCTGAGTTTAGATGCAAGAATAGGATACCAAAATAAAGTATCTGAATGATTCTTTTTGCTGATAGTCATTCCTTCATTCCATTAAAAATCGAGAGCAGAAACTTTCCTCCGCTTACGATTTGTCAGCACTGAACAAAAGTATGAGATTTTACAGCGCTCATGATTTCTTAAAAGCCAAGCAGCCTTTGCTTTGCATCAAATGCAAGCCTTGAAATAATATTGTCAGTACCAAACTACCAATCACTATGGATCTGCAGAGGACAGCCTTGTAAACTTTTCCAAGCGCAGTTAAATTAAGCTTCCAGTTACCTCTGACTCTTGTCGGGTCATACTTGTCTTACAAGCGGGTATGAGATCGTCAGTTCCTTTTCTTTATTGCTAAATGTGTGGATATCATGCAACGTCACAGAGTTGAAATAGGGGAAGAGGAACAGACATCTCGTCCCATACAAGCGTCACTAGCCTAGATAGATCTTGGTGAAGGACAAGGAGCATAAAAAGTGCAAGTGGTCCCTTGACGACCGCAGCAGGCGGCAGCTTCCACTAATATCTTTAAAGAATTGCAGGCAGATTGCCCCTAAATTTGAACTAATCATTTCAGCACCATATCTTACCTTCTCTTTGCGCATTTCGTTGAAGCATAACTGATATTGCAAATGAAAAATGTTGGGTGACCTAGCAGTGGCTCAAACACAACAACTGTATCTTCATCCAACTTTACATTAGAACCCAAGAACCCACTTCAGGAGTCATTTATTGCTGATAGCGGTAACCGGACCAGACTCAAGTGTTTTCCCCATCCTCATCCTAATCCTAATATGGATTACTAATGGTCAGGCTTTGTTGGCGTTTGATCGTATTTTAAATTTTAAATTTTAATTAATTTTATAATATTAGTCATAAATACAAAAATTATCAATTAAGTGTATAAATTATGAATTGTTTCAAATATAGTCCACATATATATATCCGAAAGCAAATAGTCCAAATTCATCATGAAATTCCTAATCTTAATTTCCTCCAACACATTCTT
>JAOTAX010000197.1:30692423-30706411 GCA_025629825.1 Erythroxylum guanchezii
AATGTATCAATGTTTATTCGGATGATAGTGAAATAAGTTCATTTGAGGTTTCTTTTGTGGTGAGGAATCCCTTCCTTGTGACGCGCGCGTCCAGATGTCACGTAGAGCGTCGAACTCGTGTCGCACCAGGGAGGGGTTCCAACACTGGTTATAGGATTGAGAATAAGAGTTATAAAAGAAATTACTTTTGTTCATGTCAATTTTTTTATAATCACAAACACGAAACAAAAAATGAAAAGGCATGGAATAATTAAAAAGAAACCAATTACAAACAAATATATACAAAAAAAAATTAGAATCACAAACAAAAATTAAAGCACTGCACTCTTTGGCAACAGCAATAAAATTGACAACGCGTTGTAACACTAGTCAAAATAAACTAAACCATTACTATAGTAGTGGTGAGTCTAAGTTGATCCCACAGAGAGTGTGCGTAAAGTTATTAAAATGAAATTAAACAGTGATTAGGTTAGGGAGGTTAGTTGGTTTATCAAACAAGAAAATAAAATTAAGTTAAACTAATAAACGCAAATTAAAGAAAACATGTAAAAATGATGAAAATGGTGAATTCGTTAGGAGTCTAGTTCTTTGGTCCAATCTCAACTTAAACCCTAATTAAACATATTTTGATGATTTGTTATTCTCAAACCTCTCCTAGAAACTATTAATCGTAGGTTAATTTATTAACCCGAATTTTTCCTTAGGTTGTGTTTAATTAAGATACGATTGTTAATTAAACCTAGGTCACTAAATAATCTAGGATATGATCTATAGATTTAATTGATAAACCGCATTATGAATTAGGAAAATCGATTAATCAAGGAAACAATCAGATACAATGCGTCATTTAACCCAGGTTATGTTATTCCTAACGATTACAAACTATTAGTCGCTACAAATGAATTTCAACATAACAATTACGAATTACATAAAATATTCTAGCAATGGGTTTGTAAACGATCCAATGAATGCATTAAAATCATCTTTTCACAATACCCAAATCCATACACTTCGGATAACATAATCAATTTCTAAAGAGAGAAAGAAACAAAAAATACAAGGAAGGAATGCTTAACCTAGTTGTCGATGTCGATGTCGCCTCTAAATTGGCGTCAGAAAGCTACCTTTGGCCCTCGAAATTTTTCTTGTTGAGCTAAGCATAATTTAAATAAATTATAAGGTAAGGTCTTTATAGATTGATTATTTTTGGAGTTAATTAGTATGTTAATGGTAGTAGGATTTATCACTTTGGCTAGTTGAATTAAATTAGTAAGAGTGTATTATATGAAGCGTATATTTGGAAGGTCACTTAACCATAAAAGACATAAGGCATAAATGGAAGGGGCAAAATGGACAATTTACATTCACTAAGGGCATAATTGGAAAGAAAAGTGTTGTCTTGCATTTGGAAAAAGAAGAAAACGTGAGTAAGGGAAAAGAAGAGAGAAAATATGAAGAGAAGGAGAGAAAGGAGAGAAAGGAAGAGAAAACTAAGCTAGGTTTCATCTTTCCTTAGTTTTAAAGAAAGATTTTGAGATTGTTCAAGAAGAGAAAAAGAAAGAGGAAGGGAAGAGCTTTCATTAGAGCCAAGAAACTCTTCATTTGGAGAAGCTAGGGTTTCACGGTGATTGAAGAAGCTTTGGATAAACAAGTGTAAGTATCATTCTTCTTGATTTGATGAATGAAACATGTTTTGGTGATAGCTAGAAGTAAAATGAAAGTGAAAAATGAAGTTGAATATGTATAATAAGTAAAGAGTAGAATCTGGAAAAATTTGGAAGACGAGTCTATGAAAGTTCACCGTAGCAAACTCTTGGTTCGCCGTGGCAAACTTGTAAGAATTCACCCGAACTTTTCCTCTCTGGAAAAGTTCACCGCGGCCAACTTTTCTTGCTTCGCCGCGGCAAACTTTCCTACACAAAACATGCTTTGGTATTTTGGGTATGACTTGTTCTGTAGTTATCCAATGGAATGATTTTTCATTTGGAGTAAACTAAAGACATAGGGCTACAAATTGTCTAATGAAATTAAGTTGAGCATAGAATACTAGTTCAGTATAAGGACAATATGTTTGGCGTATAACTTTTTATGAACCAAATTGAATGATATTGGTGTCATTAGAAACAATTTGGAACATTTTTCTAGAATAAAGTATTATCAAATTTCTTCATTTACCTGATCAGAATGATCATGGAAAATTGACCCCAAGGTTTGGATTTTTGGAAGGGTCTTAGTTCATAAAGCTTAGAAAATGCATGGGTTTAAGTATTCTAGAATTAATTCTAGTGAATATGCATTGTGAGATTTAAATTGAATTCCTGTTGAATTGGAATTTTGTCAATGTTAAAGGGAATCAAGAAAGGCAAGAGGAGCAAGAGAAGAGGCACTTTTAAGCAAGTATTCAAGCAAGGAATTCAGGTGGGTTACATGTTTATAATAGAGTTAATGAGCCACTAATGTTTTGTTTTGAATCAAAAGAAGTAAATGATTTCAATTATTTTATAAATGTTGCATGATTGCTATCTGAATGATTTGAGAAATCTTTATATGTTCAATATATGAATTTTGTTGACGAATTTCGAAATAAAGATGGAATTGCATTGAAACATTTTACGTTATGCCTTGAAAAATATCATAGAATTTTGTATATTCGAAAAAGAATAAAAAGTATGAGAATGTGAATATATGATAAATTAAATTGAGCATGAATATGTGCTTTTGTAAGGGCAAGAGAGGAACCATTTCATTCATCACGTGCACGTTGACAAAAGCCTTCTCCCGGCTGCCTGCTTGTGAAATATGAGCTCCGAAAAATGGACTCATTTTATTAATGGTGTAAACTTCGGTTTCTCCATTTCGTACCCATGGGACCCCTCGAGCCATTTATTTGTGCATTGCATCTTTGAATTAGCAAGTATGGTGCATAATTGAGTGTTATACTTTGATGGTTAAATGTATATGCTATGTTTATGAGATGATATTTTAATTATGAGTTTTGAGCTAGAATTGTGAATTTGGTTGAGAATTTGAGAACTATGCTTTTTATGAATTCAATATGAATTTTCTACGACAAAAGAACATTTCAATGATTTTGCTTATTCTCCGTTATAAACTTGTTACCTACGAGCTTTTAAGCTCACCCTCATTCCTTCCCTTCTCCAGGTGACAAGCAAGAGATCGAGTGATCTAGGGTCAAGGCATCACTCCAAATTTGTTTATGATGTATTTTGAGTTAGTTTTTGGAAAACGCAAGGCTTTAGTCTCATTTCGAGAACTATTGGTTTATGTATCTTTTGGATTTTAATACCGATGATGTATTGTGGTTTGAAATGCTATTAAAGCTTCGTAAAAACACTTTTCTTTTGAGGTTATTGAAATATGAATTGGGTATGGATGAGGTTGAGTTGAAATTAGGTATATTTAAGGAAGTTATCGATTTGAGATGATAGATTTTGAATATGAATTGTTGTTACATATAAGTGAGATGTGTTATAGAAAAGAAAAATAGGAAATTGTGAAAGATGAGAATTAGTTGTAAGTAATGAATTAAATGACTAGAGATTGGAGAGTTTAATGAAATAATGTTGGTAGTTGAATTGTTACGAAATGATGTTGCATTAGAGGAAGTGAATTTGGGGAAATTTAGAGTGAAAGTAAGGTTAGGATAGATGGAGAGACCTTTGGAAAGGCTCTTAAGTGAGTTTTAACGACCTCGAGACTTCACCACGGCGAAGCCAAATGTTGGTCACAGCGAACTTGACCCGAAGGGTCTTTGGAGCTACTTTTGTAGCTTCGCTGCGGCGAAACAGTAGTTTGTCGCGGCGAACCCACCATCACTCCCACAAATATTCTCCCTCCGAATCCACTGTTTTCAGTGACGCCCACGTTTTACAATCTCCGAAGTTGGGCTCCAGAAGCGAGGCCCAACACCCATGAGTCTTTCACGGTGGAGAGCCTCCATCACCTTCTTAGTGCTCTCCAAAAGCTCTCTCTCCTTTCAGCCGAAACACCCAAAACTTTCGTCCCACTTCTTTGTCGTCACAATTATATTTATATTAAAAACTAAGGTTTTAGGCAACATATATATGAAAGTAACGGCCTTGACATGTTGAATCATGGGTGTGACTACTTGAGTCACGTCTATGTAAGGTGAGTCACGATTATGACATTTTGTATAATGGTCGTGCATCATTAGTCACGCCCATAACTCTTTGTGTCATGGTCATGATTTGCATTCTCATGACTTCAATTGATTTTCTACAATGTATACTCTTCATCTTCATGCATTTTCTTGTCTCCTTTTGCTCTAATCATTCTTCTTGTTGTTCCATAGAGATAAAGGATTGTGAATCTTCGGAAAACGGCTCCAATGTAGTGCTTTCAACTCACTTTAAGCTCTTTCGGTTCCAAATTGTGCCTAAAATCATATATGAGTCAAAGTGAGTATCTTAAGCACTTTCCTAGCAATATTCACTAAGTGTTATTGAATAAATTCATCATCAATTAAGCATATATCAATAAGTTCGTAAAGAAGGGAGTAAGAAAGGAAACATATTTCTTATGATTTTATTTCCTTTTGAGAATTAATCCGTTGACAATAAAAGGAAATAAATCTAATTTAAATTTTGAAATATTATATGATTATCATTAAAATCGTTAATAAGGCTTGAACTAACAATCTCCTCCTTTTTGATGATGACAAACAATAACGGATATATTTTCAAAATTCAACTAATAATAAAGGGTTTCGAAAGACACTTGTAGACTTTATAAGTTCTTACTGATTAAAAGATGTCTTTCCTTTCTTAGTAAGGAGCTTATTGTTAACAAATCACATATTTAAACTTCACATATTCAGTTAGTAACATATATCCCAGATTCATCAAGCTCACAAAACATACAAGTAAATATTATCAACTCTCAGCAAAGTATATCGTCACCTTAATTCTCCCCCTTTGTCATTATAAAAAGATATAGGGAAAAGAACTAAAGAGTCAGAAAATATCACAAGTATGTAAGAATAAACCAGGCAAAAATATATCTTCATCTTAACTCTTAACTCTCCCCTTGCATTAATGCTTTCCTCTTTCGAAGTTATTCTCAAGCAGTTACTTAACCTCTCATATCATGCTCAGGGAGCCTGCACCTTACCATTTTTGTCACAAAAATCATCAAATTTTCTGTTATCAAATTCTCCTCCATGATCGCTCCGAATTGATGAAATATTCTATCCTTTTTCGATCTAAACTTTTCTTTTAAACAAGCCTCACAAACCTGATTGCCTTTAAACTTCAAGGTCGGTAGTCCTCTTACTAACTCATTCTTGGACAATTTTGATAGAACGCTCATGCTAGCATGTCTAAATCTTCTGTGCCAGATAAATGAATCTTTTCTAGAGAAATGAAACACTTAATACTTTGTGAAGACATGTCTTCTAGTTGAGCACAATATATATTCTGATTTCTAGGCCAATAAATACAATATTATCATTATGATTATCGACTATTTCACTATGAGATGGATAAAAAATGACTTTATAACCCTTGTCACATAACTGACTTACACTCAACAGGTTATATATCAAACCATTAATAAAAAGGACATTATCAATAGAGGTAGAATTAAAATCACCAATTTTACCAATTCCGGTAACCTTTGCTTTATTTTTGTCAACAAAGACAACATTACCTCCGTCTTTTCTTTAAATGTAGTTTAAATGTGATATTTTGCCTGTCATATGTCTCGAACAACCACTATCAACTGTCCATTGATTTTCTTTTATCTCCATTTTGAAGCATATTTGCAAAATGTACTATCTCATTTTTTATACCCAAATTTTTCTGGGTCCTTTCAGGCTAATAGTTTGACCTTTTGGTCTCCAAACATGAATTTGAGAAAATTTCTCCATTCTACGAAAATTACAAGAATGACTAATATGACCATGTCTACCCAGTAGAAGCATAAATAAATGAATAAGGTTTACTAAAATTTTTGTCGTGTATCAGGTTCCTGTTATTTTAACTATAGCTACTACTGTAATTGACAAAGAAATTGTTAAATAGCGTGATATTATTGTTTTCATTGTATCATATTCTGGCCTTATTAAAAACGCATTTACCACTACCAAGAAATGCATCAAAGTTATTCCTTCCATCAAGGAAATTTGCCAGATCTTTTTCTAGTGATAAGATTTTTCCAGCACTTTTCTCCTTCTCAAATTCTAAGGTGGCAACTTTTTCTTCTCACTGTCTCTTTTCATAATCATTTTTTAGTAGCGTATTTTCTAACTTAGGCCCTCTTTCTTCTAGAACTTCCTTTTTAGAGACATTTTGCTTATAATCAACCTCAAGAGACATATTCTTGTTCGCCAAATTCTCTTTTACAGATTCTAATGATTTAATCTTACTCTTTAGAGATGCATCATTACTTTTGAACTTCTCAACTTTTTTTAAATACTTTGATGTCAACTTTTTGTATTGATCATACAATTCATGATATGCATTTTTCAATTCATCAACTTTGATATTAGAGTCTAAATAATATACCTCATCGTCTCTTGATTCAATCATGAAGCAAACGTTGCTGACTTCTTCTGGCTCTTGTTCTTCAAAGTTTTCAGAATCCTCATCTAATCAAGCTGCAACCATCACTTGCTTTTTGGGTTTTCTATTTTCTAACTTGTCCTTTTGAAGAAGAGGACATTCAGGTCTTGTATGTCAAGGCCTCTTGCAGTGATAACATATGATTTGATTGTTTTGTGTACTGCTATTGATGCTGCTGCCTTTTGATAAGAACAAGTTGTTTTTAGCTTTCTTGTTTCCTTCTCTTTTTTTCATCATCTTCTTTTTATAGAAGCGGGCATATTTTATGACCATGAAGTTGAACTCATCATCTCCATCTATTTGCAACTCAGCGTCACTTTCATCATCGTTTGATTCATCAATTGTTTTTAGTGCCATTCCTTTTCTTTAGGAAGATCCTTAATCTCGCCTAAGCTCGGTTTCATGGATCATCAGATTTTCTCGTAGCCAGTCGAGTGAAATAGTGTCTAGATCCTTTGCAGTTTCTAGAGTTGTCATCTTAGGTCTCCAATCCTTTGGTATTGATCTTAGAATCTTCGTTATGACCTCATCATTGGGATATATCTTTCCCAAGTTCTTTAAGGTCGTGATGATGTTGTTGAACCGTCCGAAGAATTCATCTATAGGTTCTCCCTGTTTCATGTCAATAGTTTAGTATTGATACACTAAAGGACTTACTCTATGTTTCTTTACCTCATTCATTCCTTCAAAGTTGACTTGTAGTTTTTCCCACATTTCCTTTGCTATAAAGCTATAGGATATCTTCTTATATTCTTTTGAAGATAGTGCACATATCAGATGATGTTTTGCTTTAGCATTTAGCTGTGCATTTCTTCTATCAGCATCAGACCATACTTCTACGTTTTTTGTAGTTGGAATTGTAGCTCCAACTCTGATGGCTTACCAGACTTCAATATCTACAGATTGGAGATAGATTGTCATTCTCTCTTTCCAATATGAGTAGTTGTTTCCATTGAAGTAAGGAGGCTTTGAAATAGATTGTCCTTCAAGGCTTCTCAAATTGTTTTCCATGATCTATCATGTGTTGTAAAACACAATAAATGTAAAACTTCACTCTGATACGAAATAATAAAGTAAACATACACAACAAGGGCCTGTTATTCTTTAAAAAATTAGGATCTTGTCAGACGATAGAAGTCTGTTAAACGATAGGAGCCAGTTAGACAATCGAAGCCTGTTAAATGATAAGAGCCTGCTAAATGATCAATTCTGTTAAAACAATTTAAAACAAAAAATGCCTGTTAAAACTGAAAGGAATCTCTTGCAAGTTGAAAACAAAAAGAGCCTATCATAAAAGTGAAGGAGCCTCTTGCTAAAATGAACACACATACAATATAATGCAGAAATTTAGAAGTTAAAGCGAGAGATGAATGACACAATCGATGTATACTGGTTCGGCTTATAACCCAAGTCTACATCTAGTCCCCAAATATCCAACTTGAGTGTTTCACTAAAATCTTAAGTGGTAATTTGACAAGCCTCTTCAAGCTCATGAGTACATATTTTTCAAAGTTCTTTAACCTCCCAAACTAGTAATATTTAACTAGCCTCTATAAGCTCTCAAAAAATGAAGAAGTAATTTGCTTCATATAAGCTTCAATGATCTCTCACAAAAAAAAATTGTCACTGTCTAAGGCACAGGAGATTTTGATCAATATATGACGTGTAGGAATATTGATGCTTTTGAATTATTTTAAATATTCTAGCTTATGTTTCCCTTGTTTGCAAAATGCAGTGGCTCTTCTTTAAATAGACATCTACTTCAAACTAGTTGTTGCTTTTCTTATATCTTGAATTGACTTTGAATCTTCAATACCATATTTGATAAAATCTTCCAGTATTCAGATGTTAAGACAAATGATCATATCACGGAGCTGATTATGATTTGTAAGATTCTTTCAGATATTGTGGAATCATTTCTAATAAACAGGTAAGTTCATAAGGAAAATTTCTGCAAGAAAAGAAGCATTTATCATATGGTTTTATTTCCTTTGAGGAATTAACCTGTTAGCAATAGAAGGAAATAAATCTAATTTGAAAGATCATCATTAAAATCATTAAGCCTTGAGCTAACACAAATTTTTGGTCTAATAGGAAGGTTTCTTCTGTGATTAAGACTGGTATTTTATTATTTTTGTTTCCTATAAAAGGGAGTGTAACGAACCTTTGTTGTATTGAATTTGGGAAATTATTAATTCTTCTCCTCTTCTCTTTTTCTCTCTCCGTGTGTATGTGTGTGTGTTATGCCATTTGACAGCAGAATGTGTATGTAATATGGTGTTAGGAGCTAATGAAGGTGGATGGAAGCAGTAATGATGAAGTCGAGCCACTTACAGGTTGATTCCTCTGATGATAAGCTCTGTAGCGTAGACGTAATTTAGGCAAATTCTTGATATTTTATTTTAATTGGCGATTGTTGATTTCACTGCACATTCCAAAAGCAAAGTGCTTGTTGGCCGGCTTATCTTCTATTCAACATTTGAAACTGCTGTTGGGGAGTTGGCATTGAACTAAATCAAATATAACCTTATTCAAATTTCAGTCTTGGACTATATGTTAATGATTATCTTGATAAGAATTAATTTCTTGTAGGTGAGCTCCAATTTTTAATCAAAGCATGGGAGCGATCTTCATTTCCTTTGATCTACTGCAGAAGTACCGGTTGCTTAGAAGACCAAGTCCCTCAATTCATAACAATGGCAATCCTTAAAACGCTTCAATTTGTGGTAGTTGGCTGGTTATGGATTTCACCACTTGAATATGCAGCAATAGCTGCAACAACTACAGCAGGAGAAACGGCCACCATGGCTGCAACAACCGGAGTTTATGCACCGTAGTTGCACCACCACCTAAAGTTACACACGGGATAAAATCTTTGATACAGAAATTGCAACCTGCAGAATCAGAAGGAAGACGTAATCATAGTAAAAGGGGTGGTGGTCATTCCAGTTGCCCTGCTACATCTACCTCCACTCACACAAGCCACCGATTCGCCAACCTTGTGTGTGTGATCTACTTGAGAAATGATGTACAAGTTCGTAAACGAAAGAACAAATAGAGAAATTTCAGACCTACAATATGTAGATAGACATCATTTTAGATCAAAACTCAATTTTGTGAATTGTGAACCTGGATACTGACAAGCCAAATCTTGAATAATAGTATCTTTTTCAGCCCACCAACTGCACCTGTAAATAATATGAACATCAGAAACAGATCAACACTTGACTGCTGTTGACAGAAGTTCCTTGATCATGCTTTAGCCGCTTCCCATCTTTCCCGTTCCTTTCTTATTTCCCTTTGTTCCTACAGCAAATTCACGTGAACTCATGCTCATTTTCTTCATGTATAATCCAAGCAAGTCCTTGACGATCTAGGTTTGGCCCATTCCCAACCAATTACCTCGAGAACGCTTTTAATTCTTTGTACGACAACAAAGGCATGTGCTGTAGTAAGTGAAGTGGAACGCATGCCTGTTAAAACACATAATTAGTCATCCCCCCACTCGTTAGCTTATCGCTTTATTATCAAGGAAGCATTTTTGTTGAAGTTTTCCTTTGTCCGTGAATAAGTCTCACTGTGAGAAACCCGCTCGGAAGCCATGATTTCACGTCCTCAGGCAACATAGCCATCGCGCATTTGAATGGATATACCCAGATAGATATTTGCCGTCTAAGTAAGCAAGTGAAAGACACACATACACACACGGAGAAAAAGAGAGATGTGAAGACCGATATTAAAGATGTAGGTTGGGATTTTGCCGCTTTTTGAAGAGGGGGACCCAATTAAAAGAAGATAAAGAAAAGGAAGATAAAGAGAGCATCCGTAGAGAATGTCGAGGATAGGGTACTCTTCACAAAGCTTAAAAGGTTAGGGGGTCAAAACCCTGAAACTGTTTAGGTGTTAATTTTTAGTGTTTCCTTGAAACATATGAATACCAACATTTTCCCTGAAAGAGATACTACGTATTAAAAACTTTTAAAAATTGAACACAATTAAAAATATTTAAAAATTAAGGACTTAAATAGCACATCCATATTAGCATGTTCACTACTCATTTGTTTAAGTAACGGTTGATAACAGACTCTTTACCTTTCGCACAGGTCCAACCGACAAAACGAGAAAAAAAACAGAAAAGAGCAAATAGCACATCAGCGCCAAAACCCTCAGAGATTGTGAATTAAGAATTGCTAAATGTGTCGAAAAACACAAACGTTCAAACATAGGATTTCCCACGAAATAAATGTTTGACCGTACTGGCTAATTAATCATGACAAGTATGACTAGGAAACCAAAAGCTTCCGTCAGTTAAAATTGGAATGGTCATAATCCGATCAAATTATTACCTTTTAACTGCTGGCGCATCGTGAACCTTCGTGGTTAAGAGGAGTGTGCCAATACCCACAACGGAGTTTCTTTGACTAGCTTATCACAGGATATACCTGCCACTGGTCTGCGTCATAAGACAAGGAGTAAAAACCTAGGGACGTAGCAACGCCAATTCAATCATACAGCATTGCCCCCAACATGCATTGACACGGCCATGCACCCTCGCAATTTGAATCCCATTGATAAAGACAGAGTGGCAAAAGACCAGCATTCTGGTTAGACCACTCTATAGTGTCCTTTCATGGATCAGTGTGTGATTTAGCTGCGAGTCCTCTGCAAGTTGCTAACTTCTACCAACAATACTTGATACCGTACATAAAATACAGCAGGATTCAGGTGGGACATTTATCGTTTGAGGAAACTTTTCAATACAAACTTGAGTTAGTGACAAATGAGAACCCGCCTTCAATTATCAGACCATTGATGATGAATTCCATCATGTTCCTTCTGAAGTTAAATATAAGAAATCAGGAACCACGATGGCATGGTTCCATAAAGCAGAAGCAGTGTTACCGTCCAATATTCCTGATCTCAGATGTTGCCTCTTGAAGTTTCTTTTTTATTGTTCTGAAACTGCCTTGCCCATTTTTTGTCCAGTGAAATGATGCACTTCGCTGAAGAAGTTCTGATATGAAAGGTGACATTGAGGCTGAATCTCTTGATGGAATGTCGTCATAATCTGCCAAGCAATTAAACCAAAGCCACTTTATCTGACTGAATTGCCCAGAAGAAAACACAGAATAATATCAAGTCTTCCGTTTGGCTTCATATTTGTATGTTGGTAAAGTGTGGTCGAGTGTATTGTAAATGGTGTGGGACATGGTGAACAAATAAGAGAGCTTTTATTAACGATAAAATATTAACTTCTACACAGAAAACGAAAATGGGCAGACTTGAAAGAAGAGATAACAATAAAAGCACCAGGTTTTCTGTATGGTTGAAAGTGAGACATACACAATTGACTTCTCGCCAAACACCTACAGACAACTAATAAAACAGAAGGCAACTAGATTTTTCATGCATGCAAAGAGCATTGAAGAGATTCCACCAACTATTGTTGATTTTTCAGTACGGTGGGTAATTTACTTTATTATAACCCAAACTCTCTCACCCAATTCAGGATATTTGAGCAGAAAGTACTCTTAGGATTGACAAGATATCAGCCAAATAACAAAATGCATTTGAATGTCAGGTCAATGGATGTAACATGGTTTGCAGCTATTATAGTTGGAATAAGATGTAGCATCTCTCCCAAGATTGCATTGTGGATCTAACCATAACCACATTGGACAGGATAGTAGTGAAGTCATTGCAACACAATACATTGACATCAAGGGGGAAAAGTCACCTGAAGACATTGGAAGTTGGTATTGTTGCTTCAGAAACTTGGAGGCTTCCCTATCTTTCTTGTGGCAGAGGATTCGTATCAAGGTGTATGCATCATCCAAGCACATATGTCCAGACTTATGTGAATCCAGTCTAATTGAAATGTGTTCACTTGCATTCATCAGCATTCGAATAACACTTTCAGTCTGCCAAAGTGGAATTGTCAAAATACTATTTCCAAATCGTCAGCTATCGGAATTTAACTCCAAATGACTAGCTGCCAAACCTGAAGGGAGAACAAGCCAAGAATATGATGAGCAAATTTTGCTTCATGCTCAACTAAAGAACGAGGAAGGCCTTCTCCATCAGCTACAAAGAATTCCTGTAAAGGTACAAGTGAACCATTAGCTAGGAACATACTATGGCAAAAAATTTATGGTTTCCCCAAATTGATTGAATTGAACTAGTTGGTCTGCAAAACATATTTTCAATATCAATACTGTTTCTAAAACTAATGAGAGATGAACCTTCAGTGCACTGAGATCATCTTCCAGCATTTTGACATCTGAATCAGAAAATGCACGAGAAGGGCCCCCATTCAACAATATCCATACAAATCCTTCCTAAAAAACAAAGGTTAACAATGAAGCCAGAAAAGAAAAGATGCATAATAAATCAGTGTGGAACAAGAGCTCACCAAAGATGCTCGACAGATACTTAACACCACAAGATCTCTGATTGAATCATCAATTACTCCACATATATGATCAAGAACCTATATTAATACATGTTCACTTGAGAAAATTTTCTTACAGAAACACCAAGTACTAAAGTGAAGAGAGTTTCACAAAGATAGGTTCGGACACACTAATTATTGTATTAATGCACACAAATCTGAGAAGGATAACTTGTAGGGTGTTCACATGACTGCAGACATTCACACGTGGAGCGAAAGAGAGATCTGAGGAGAAATGAATGTCCATATCTTACTGTATCAATATGGGGAAGAGAACTTTCCACACGAGTACTTTCAACATCACCTCGATAAAGATGGAACAAGAAACTGTCTCTGAGATCCCAAAATACAACCCTTGATCCTAAAAGTTATAGTTAACAGAAAAGAAACAACTATCATCAACATCCACATTGAAATTCATGTAAACGAAAGGAAACATCAAAAAAGCAAACATATGGAGATGCATGAAAAGACTTAAATTCTTCCCAAACATATCTAGTCCCAGAAATTGCAAATAATCCAAAAACAGGTCATTTAGTAAAATGCTACATACTACTATAGCAATGAAGAGTAGTTATCTTATAGCCTGCGTATGATTTTACAGGAGGTAAAAATAAAAAACTTATAGAATAAAAGGAAAATGATTACAGAATAATATCAGGATGATCATAGTCTTTTACGGGATGTTTGGAAACCTTCAAATTGAATTCATTAACGAATTGAATTCAATTACATTAATGAAGTTGGGATTGAATTCAATTTACGCTGTTTGGAACAAATCTAGTAATATTATAATTGAATTCAATTACACTGTTTGGAACAAATCCAGTAATATTATAATTGAATTTAATTACTCTAAATTCAATTATCTTCAAAATATATAAACTTCAATTTATATTTGATTTAATAATTAAAAATAATTTAAATAAATATTA
>JAOTAX010000197.1:30713471-30730586 GCA_025629825.1 Erythroxylum guanchezii
TTTATTATTCCAATTTTATAATTTTTTAATACATACAAATCAAAATCTTGACTTATTATTATTAAAGTAATTTTGATCTGAAGTGTTCGCAAAAATCTACTCTTTATATTTTCTATTTAGAAGTTATATTTTTATGTGCTATACAACCCGGTGGATATCCAAAAACCCAAATAATCCAATGGATTTGGATATAGGTAGTAAATCGTAAAAACCGATGGATATGGATATGGGTTAAGTCATAAAAAATGGATATAGATATGGGTAGAGTAAAACCCGAACCGAACCCTACCCATTGACATCCCTATACATAAGGCATCTAAGCCCCTCAACTATCTCCACACCATAACTAGGAGGGTATTATCAAGTAACAAAATTTCAGTAGTTATCAACAAGGCAATATACAATTATCCAACTACAAAGAATCAAGAAAAAGTTTAATAACTGAAATCAAGTTTATTTTTCATTCACACATATGAAATGGCTGAAACCACTCATAACTTCAAACATGAGAGATCATTTTAGCCCCTATTGAGATAAATGGACAGATAGCTTTGTATAAAAACAGAGTGAGAGAGAGAAGATAAAAAGGTAAATTTCTATCAACTTGCACTTCATTCACATATATGGTGATGTGTTGCCAAAAGCCTTCTATTGCTAGCTGTTAAACAAATGTGATTTCAAAACCATGAAGTCATGTTATACACTTAACTTATACACATGATAGCAACATTCTTCCATTGGATCATTAACCATTGCCTATCATGTTTTCGTCTATTTTTCTCCATCTCCAGTTTTTAAAAATAATCTGTCCAGAACAAAGCCCCAATTTAGCTGACATATGCAAAGTACAGAACTAACCTCAATTTCAAAGGCTCGTCCAGTCCATTCCAAGATATGAGTGTTCTGAGATATCACCCAATCAAGGATGAGTGGTTTAGAAATTTCTTGGATCTGCAAGCATGATAGAGAATCAATATATCAATAATTCTGGGAAATGGAATCAAATTGAAGTATACACATTAATTCAAGCCAGTAAAACAAAGCTCTCAACTTCAGCAACTTTTAGCATAGAATAATTTATTAACTGCCAACATTGTCAGCATTGCATCCCCAGAACATCCATAATGGAAAATTACTTCTTCAGTACGAGCTTAGAACGTGCTAGCCAACCAAGCGGTCGAGAAAAGATCAGCACTATTAGAATGGGCCAATAGAGCCTCTTCTTCCATCTCAAGTGATCACTTTCTTCAAGGCAAGAATCGACAGTAACATGAAAAAATCAAGCCAGATAAACTAACAAGGTAACTGCAGATAATAAGCCCAACCATCCCTTCCAGTGAGAAGAATCATTCTAGGTCAATCCATGAGAAAAATATTGTTCAGCAATCTGAAACTAGTCCAGAGCAAAATTCACCCACAACAAAGTTGTTTACTTCAGCTCAACGTTTTATCCTCCATCCCACGGATCTCACAAGCCCATCCACCAAATGGAAACTTATACATGATAAAACTTTCCTTCTTTTCTTCTTTGCAAAGAGACTACTAGTAAACTAAAGACATTACGGACATCAACCCCTGGGAACAAGAGCCGCCTTCGTAGGCAGCAAAAAGGTTCAAAATGTCAAAGACAACCTGCATGCAAAAGCTTCCAGCTCTAATCAAATAGCCGAGAGAATGAAGCAAATGGATATCATTTTTAGTTCCTGATCAGGCTGCCTCCACTCAACACACAATGTTCCCCTTGTCATCACTGTCTTTCAAACATCAATGAGCTCCAATATATGAGCAACAGGGACATTTTTGGTCACCAGCATCATTTCTAGAACCAATTTTCTTTGGATCTGACCAGGATCTCATAAAAGGACAATATCGCAGAAGTGGCATTTACTATAAAAATAGTGTTTGTGATCTTTGTGCAGCAAAACAAACCTGACCATTCAGGGTACAACCAAAGAAAATAAGGAAGTACACATATAAACAAAACATTTGACAGGGAGATATCATGTGATTAGATGATTAAACGGTAAAAGGACCAACTTATCAGAAACAAAAAGTTATCTACATATGCAAAGTGAAGCCATGAATCTTACAAGAATTCAAAGTCTAAATAGATCCTAACCTGATAATGACACATATCTTGATTGACAGAATCAAGCATCTTATTTCCTTCTACAACTGATGTGTAGAGTTGAGTCAGGTAATGATCCAACATGTCAGCTGCTGAGAACACAGCTATTACATCCTCAGAAAGAGATGAAACCTCATTGAGGAAAGGTCTCTGCATATTAACACAAACAGATTCTACTATAAGTAGACTAGCACTACCAGAGCAAGATTAAGAAAGTATTGACTACATGAACATGCAGTACAAACCAGTTTTATCCCATAAAATTCATGTAATAGCACCACGGAGATCTTCAAAGAGTCAGGACAGAAATCACGTAGCACTGGGTAAAACATGGTGAATTCTCTCTCCGCAACCAACTTTAACTCATTTGCAAGAACGGCCAAAGGGTGTAGTTTTGCTACCTTAGTTTCAAGATCCAACTTACTGAATGTCTAAGAACGATAGAAAACCAAATCAATATGACCATACGAGGAGTCCAGCAAAAGGACCAAAAGCACAATTAGATTTGAGACAACTGATAACACAAATGATGATGTAAAGTTATATGAAAAATGAAAATCAGCGGATATGTAAAACTAGATGCATCTTACCCGCCTGCATGCAGCTTCAGTTGACTTCTTCACATAAAATTTAATTTTTCCAGAAGTATAATGATGCGAATAATTCAACCTTATTAACTGCAAAGAAGGAAACTCTTTTCTATAAGACAAAAGTCAAGAACAGTTCCAGTATTCTTTTTCCACTGCAACAAATTCAGTATCCACTCTGACACCATCTAATACCCTACTTTGTTAATTTGGGGATACTTTAAAATTTTACTAGAGTAACACAAAAAGGAAGTCACGAAGCATCAATTGTCAAAATGTGGAATTATCAGAAGAAAAGAGATCCAATTATAGCATGTCTAAAAATCCATTCGATGTCTATTTCTAAAGGATCACCTCCTTACTCCCAAGAACATAAAGATGATTAAGAAAGTTTAGACATCATTTACAACCCATCAACCAGGGGTAGAGTAAAGGGTTGATCAATAATTACATGGAACAGCCTCTCAACAACAAGTCAAAAGAACAGCTTCATCATATTAACTTGATATGATAGTTAATTTTCAAAATAATAGATTGCCACCACAAAACAAAAATGAATGAATTTGCAAGCTAGTATCAAAACTGACAATTTTTCCAAACAGGCTAAACATCTAAAAACACCAAACTAATGTTGCAGTGGCAGAGTACTGCTGTTAATAATTCAGATAAAAAAATTATATCTTGAAAGCAGCAACATCAAACCTTAGTTTTACCGGAGTCATCACTAGAAAGAACTCCAACCTCCGAAATCAACGCCATTATCATTCTGAAATCTGAAGGTCTCTGAAATAGGAAAAGGAAAAAAAGTTACAATTAAAGGCATAACCCCCAGGAATAGAAAATTCAACATGAAAAAAAAGAAAAACAATATTCAATAAAATGAAACATAATCCGATTTGAATTAATTTGACAACAATATATAATTCTATTGCAGTAAGCCTCTTGCAACAAGATATGACTTTTAACATATTTACAATTTTAACCTAGTTAAATCGATAAAAGAAACCATAGAAGTTTCAACATTAAAAAAAAAGGAAGAAAGAAAAACAAGATTCTCTTGCCACAAAATATGACTTTTAACAAATTTACCATTTTAATCAAGTTAAATCACAAATTTGAACAATCTTATATTCTTAACCACAGGATAATGATGTTCAAATTCAATATAATACTACTAGATGTGGATAGCTTTTGCAGCTTTGGATGTAAGAATAGGAGCAAGTACAACAGTCATGTAAACGTCAGACTCAATATAAAAATCAGTACAACAATGGGGAAAAATATATATTTCTGAGGATGGTATAGAAAACCATAGGTTTTGATTTTTGCGAAACAATTAATGATAATCTGCTCTGGACTACTGGTTCTTTAACTCCACTTAGACTAAACAAACAATGACCTTTGAAGCAATGAAAACCACTATGGAGCATCAGAAGACACTCAGAGAGAATGTAAAAACATTCATTTGTAACATTAACACCATTAGACACATTTATTATAAGGTTACCTTAACCATAGAACAAGATGCCATGAGCCTATTAAAGATTAGAAATTCACCTGACTGAAATGCATATGATAATCTTGTATTTGATGGTCACACCAACTGCTTATCAAGAGTAAGACAGCCTCAACCAGACATAATTTCACTTCGCCTCCATTGCATTGCCTCAAACATACTAGGCTTTTCATATACAGACCCTCTTCTTCATCATCTACTACCGCAGATAAAAGTTTCTGTACCTCATGAACTGCAATTTGTAACAGGTTACCCCCATCTGTCCCCACAAACTTCAACACGAAAATTCCATTAGAACCAACTGTAACATGCACCACACTGAAACTTATAATGATCCACTGAAATTAAACAATGCAACAAGAAAATAACCCACCATACAGGGGTATTCTTATTATGAAATCCGCAAACGTTTTCACCACACTGCATACTCTTGTCATCACACATCAAATTCAAATACCAGCTAGCACAATATGCATGAGCAGTTGCAAGATTCTCAAAGAATGCAGTATTGCTGTCTTTCTCAGAAACAGCATCTAAAGGACTTTATATTTTAGCCAACATATGATAAGAAATCATATACTACGGAGCATTTAAGCAATAAATAAGATGGTTACAAAATCATTCATACAGTACAAGACTCTGCAGATAAAATAGCACAAAGAAGTCAAGTATACCTGTTGGAAAAGGCTATATCCATATAATGCATTATGCAGTTTCTGAGTGATGCCTAAAGTGGACCAGGTCAATTTTATAAGTGATAGGATCTCATCAGCTTCCTGATTAAATCAGTATGTACATAAGTGTCAATCAGATTACATCAACAATGATATGCCAAAGAAATGCTTAGATGAAATGTGGACAATATATAGTATACCTGTATTAGCTGACCTTCATCAAGAATGTCAAAAACACTACCAAGCAATTTCTGATAGAGTCTGAGGTTCAAGTGATAACCAGCAGTCCAATAAAAAGTTTCACCTTCCATATCAAATTTTCCAGGTAAGGAAGAGACTTTTTCTGCTACCTGCCTAATAGATGCGAGAACAGCAACGCGTTCAGAGGGAGAAATTGAGTCCCAATCCTGCCCCATTTAAATTTATATTAGGAAATAAATACAAACTCTTTCCGTTGGAGCATGCATGGCATACTTACAAAACTCCAAGCATACCTTTGAGTCTCTGATCATTGCAACATAGTTTCTGATAGTCAAACATTCATCTTTTTTAGCAGTGGCAGAAGAACAAAGAAGCTCCTCTAAAATATTAGCCTACAATATAAGTTGCAAACAACAAAGGTCAGAACAAAAAGAGTTAAGTTTTTTTCTTCACTGCATCAAGTGACCAACAGGATTATGTTGTAAATTCTGTTAGAAAGTTGATAGATTGACACAATCTATTAACCTATTTGACCCTTGGAAAAAACAATTGAAAATATTGAACTAGTTAACATACTTATCCAGCTGTGCCATTTTGATAGAACACTACTAATATGCCTGAAACATTTTTTCTCACGAATGTGGGTAAGAAACAAAGCCATGCAGCATGCCAGTGCCAACTTTGTTTCCCTTTGAATGCATTTAAGGACTTTGGGCAATCACAACCAAGGCCATGGCAGCACTGCATTGTCTCAGTAAGACACTAAGCTCATAATTGCTAAAGTCTAAGCAACAGACAGGCCAGAGTCAGAAGTTCAAACACAATGGGTATAACTAAGACAGATTAAACAGAAACAACCATGATGTACATATGAACACATTTCAGGCATAGTCACATATGGACAATCAATTCACTAATTGTCAGTCAATGAAGTTCTTTATACAAATTTATGTGATATTTGAGAAGAGGAACTTTAATGAAATTACAGCAATCATGACCTGTCTACTCTTCCATTTCATATAAGACTTCTCATGGAGAAAGTCAGACTTAAATATTCCACCCAAAAGTCCCAGTGCAATATCTGGAAGAAAAATTTGTCCTTGCAACCTCCTTGCTGCCAGCTGCATGAAATTTCTCCTTATGCATGCATCCATGTCTTCTGAAATCTAGTAAAAATGCATACTCCACTCAAACTTTGAGCATTGTTAAACACAGAGAACATGAGAACAAAGTAACAAACAAAGTCGCTTTTGGGTACAGAAGTTGATAGCACAGTAAAATTTAGAGTCAATTTGATAAGAGAAATGCAAGTGCCAATTATATAACTGGACAAGAATTTTGGCTGACATCTTTTGAATACTTTTCTTTTGTCCCTCTTTCTTTCATTCTCTTTTCTTTCATGGAGGGTTGGTTCTTTTGTTGAAGAGTGTCACAATAGAAGAGACGAAAAAATAATACGAAATGTAGAAACAAAGTTTATAATGTCTAATGTTTACATTAGTCCATAATGTTGTTTTTTCTCTTTTTTTTTCTTGGGGATGGTTAATATTAGTTGCAGAAGTTGACAGTTGGAAAAAAAAAAAGAAATATGAAACTTGAAAGTATAAAGTATAAAGCAATGATCGTAAAACCCCATTATTTCTTCAAAACATGTCAATCAACCTCTAGAAGAAATATCCACCAAGGGGAAGCATTGTTCGTTTCTTTTCTTCTATTCTTAACCACAATGTCAACAGTAACCAACAAATATTAAAAAGGCAGTAAATATTAGATCAGTCATATTTACCAAATTCACCTACCAACTATCTTATATCCATATCATAAGATTTAGCACCACTTACATGACAAGTTTCAAAAACACATTTTACTCGTAGCATTTGCATGACATAGGCAAGGAAGGCATGGTGATGTCAGAAAGTTAAGAGTGTCAATATGAGAGAGGCAAAGAACTCACCTGCATCTGAGCACGAACAACATTCATGAGATCTGAATGTCTTCCCAAAGATTGGGAATGTAATTTGTCCTTCTTGCCCTTCAACCTTAATAAACGATTAGAACTCTTTTCTTTCTTTTTGTCCTCAAACATGCATATTTCATCCCTAGCATACAAAGAACAGTTTACTTCGAATGTATAAGTATGTGAGAGAAAGAGAAGAACTAATTCCACATCAAGTCACAAGTTATGCGTGCAATTTTAAACACTTGCACGTAAGAGAACATGTGCTTATGCAATTAAATCATACACACCCAACTATGCAATTAAATCTTGCTTGTCCTGACATGCAGGACAACATCACAAGCCCTGCTACTACACTTGAGTCTGTGTGTACGACTGAGTGAGAGAGTGAGTGAGTGTGTGTATGTGTGCGTGTGCGTGTGCGTGTGCGTGTGCGTGTGCGTGTGTATGTATGTGTGTGTGCGTAAGAGAGAGAGAGAGAGAGATTACCCAGACAGAAAGACAGTTATGATCAATAGTTCATAAGCCGATTCCCGCAAGTCATCGTCAGATAATCCTTCAAAATTCCTGGAGTTATGCATCAGTTGACTCGAGGGATGAAAAGCAATGGATTCAGCAAACAAACACATATTTTCCGAGTATGGTTCCCTTAAGTTCACACAGGTCAGAAATCTCACACAAAAACAATGAGAAGCTGTGTTCTAAATACCTGTACTGAGGCTAGGCAATGCAATTTCAGGAATTTCCGAATTTCCTAAAGGTCTCGTAGGAATACATGCTGACGCTTTATTATATCTAGGACTGTTTCCATCTCCATTCATCGAGGCCTTCTCAACTGGAAAAGGATCCCCCGGTCTCGACCTAGGAAAATGATTAGCATTGTTTTTCACATATATTGGCGGTGGCATGCGCCTAGGTGGCGAGCCCGTTAATTCTGGGTTAGAAACAAGAAAATAGGAGTTCCCCGCCTGTGAAGAGATCTGTAATTAAGACTAAATTGTTAGGTTTAATAATTCCGTCAAGCTAATTCCAGAAAGAAGAAACAAATACATGCAAAAATCGAGTTGAACTCATCAAATGCTTAATATGCATGGCATTGACAGCATTATTTCAGAAAGCAAAAACAAACTAGATAAATAATTCTCCATCGAATTTGCAAGTGCTTTTATTCATCTTTCCTTACCGTGACAGGATAGGCAGATTCGGCCAAGTATCTTTTAGTCGCTTCATTTAAGTCGAGAACTCCATCTGCAGCAGAATTAACAAAACGTAACACTCATAGTCCTCAGCCGCTCTCTCACAGATAGACCAAACAACGAAAAAGATAACAGAACATCTAAGCCAACGTGGATTATACAGATTTTAGCATTTGTTCACAAGTCGTTTCACAGAATGAAAAAAGAAGAGCAAGAGGGGGAGAGAGAGAGAGATTATTATTTGGCTGCAGAAAACTATTACCGAGACAAGCAGTTGAATTCAGCTCAGGCAAATCTAATTAATTCATCAGCATAGAGCTTCTTTAGCATCTAAGCGTGTTTTCTACACTGTTTTTGGGTTCTAAGCTATTTTCCTCGGTTTTCTCAGGAACCAAACAAGGCAGAAATGAAGCCCACTTTACCTGACTTAACGCACTCAAGTATATGATCGGCGCTAAGACGATCAAAATCGATGTTAGCGAGAGAATCAGCGGGACCAGAAGGAGTTCGGAGCTCTTTGATCAAACCAGAAGACAGGAGAAACTCAATGAGTTTCCGGCGATCGTGACGGTACCTTTCTAACAGAGTTGATTGCTCCATCCACGAGGATAAAGCATTTTGGAGCTGGAACTGGAAGTGGTTTTGGTTTATAGAACTGCGGGTTCTAGAGAAGCGCGAAAGGAGACCCAGGAAAAAGGCTGCTCTGCCTCTTTTTTACTGGGATTAGAATATGCCCTGCCGCTTTTGGGTTTTTAATTTTACCGAGATTAGAATATCCTCTGCTGTCTTTTGTGGCGTTTGGAAAGATTGGGAATTGAATTCAATAAATTCACATATTTGGAAATAAAAAAAAAAAAAGATAGGTTCAATTTATACATATAATTGAGACCTATTTTTTTTATAAATTAAATTCACTCCTCTAAGTATAAGAATTCAATTACATTAAAGTTTGAGGAAGATTTCTTTAAATAAAAAACTGTTGTTTGCTGTGAGTTTATAACTAGACATTCATCAAAGTTTATATATTTATCTGAGGGTTTTTATTGAATATAATTCTTTGCCATGTATTTCTTATCAAAAATCACTCTGTACCATTTAAAAGTAACGTCTTGCTCTTTTGCTCTTTCATTTTTTGGACTACTTCACTTCTCACTCTCTTGTGCTTCACTTGATTGGACTCCAAAAACTATTAATTAAAATATTATTAATAATTAATTAACTACAATATAATTTATTCATTAATTAAAATATTGTAATTAATTATATAATTAATTATATAATTAATTATAATATAATTAATTAATAACAATATAATTAATTAAAATTAATTAAGATATTTTAATTAATCAATATATTGTAATTGATTAATTACAATATAAGTAATTAAAATATAATTAATTAATTATATGATTAATTAAAATATTGTAATTAAAATATAATAATTTTTTATTTCTTAATATTTTTACAAATCAACTACTGTTAATGCCTTAATGGTAATAGTAATCATTCATTCCTTTTAACTAACTATCATAATTATAATAATAATGTTTATTATCATTCCTCATTATATTTATTCTCATTTCAAACAGTGTAATTAAATTCATTTATTATATTATTGAATTTGTTTCAAACAGTGAAAATTGAATTCAAGTCAATCTCATTAATGTAATTGAATCTAATTCGTTAATGAATTCAGTTCATAGATCTCTAAACAGCCTGTTGAGTTATTAATACTTTTTAGCAGCCCAAGGTAGTCAGTTCCTCCAGTCCAGTCCTCCACCTCCTATCGTTATAAGCCTACAAATTTATACATTAATATTTCTAAAGGTATCTAAAAATCGGTCAGGTGCAAGCCAGAAAAAATCGCATACAATACTAAATAAAGAGGACAATGTAATATTCGACAGTTTCTTATTATGGTCTAATTAATCAATGATTCTGTGAGATGTGCCTTAACTTTTTGATAAATACAAAAATATTAGAAGTTAATTGGTGTCAAACAGGGATATAGGATAGCACTGGTGCGGTCTCGCACTAGTCGAAGACTATACATTTAGAAGCAAGTCAAAGTCGGTGTTAAGTGTGGATAAGAGCTAGATTGGTGTCAAGATTTTTTTAGGATGCACGAAATTAAATTTTCAATGTCTGCGAAAATAGTCTTAATGACCTTAAGCTTTTGTGGAAATAAAATTTTAGTGTACTTAAACTTTTTTATATATAATTTTAAGCTATAAATATCTTGATAAAGATTTTGAAAGGTAAAACCTTTGGAAGATTGCCAACATTATTGTCATTTATTCTCCTTGCATTGTCTCTTTCACAATAATAAAATAAATGTTTCTCTTTATCTATAAAATGACTTAATCGTGTAAATTCTTATTTCGTTTGTGCAATAATTTGTATCAAAGCAATTGGTATCTCAATAATTGGTATTAGGTTTTGATGTCAAGATATTTCTTCACAAGTTCAATACTGAGAAATTTGATTTCACCCTGTAGAAGGTGAAGATGAGGGTGATTCTTGTTTAACAAGTATATGCAGCAATGTCAGATGGAAAAGAAAAATTGATGGAGAATTTTAGAACATCAAAGAAGGAAGAGATTTTGTTAAAGATGCACAAGCAATACTATTGAGTTTGAGTAACGAGGTCCTAAAAAAGGTGGTTAATGAAACAATCGTTGTTTCATTATGAAAACAACTTAAAGTAAATGTATGTATGAAGAAAAGGGCTTATTAAAAAAACGAGTCGTTTATTTACTGTTCATATTCTCTGAAACCATCCTTCTATGCACTTTTCTTCTACTACGCAAAAACTCGATGGTTGCTTATGCCTGATTTTAATCTCCAGCATCTTTGCTTCTAGTGTACAAACACTTAGATAAACCAGCCAATCTCCTGTTAGCATTCATGAACTCAGATTCTTCACGAGCTGATCTCACCTCACTTGGCACCATCGGACACGCCGCCAAGAAATTCGGAATACGAGAAAGGGAGGAGCCGCCCCCTTCCCCTACAGCCCCGACTACTCTCCTTCACAGCTACAGTGCTGCAGTCACTAGTAACCAAGTCCCTGAAGCTGCTAGAGCATTAGACTAGCCAGATGAAGACCCTATGGAAATTGAAGAAGGAGACATCACTATGGTTCAAGGCACATTTGGACTAGGAATTGAATTGTCCAACTCCCTTAAAGGCTAGCTAGACAAGCGTTGGGCAAATGCGATCATTGTCAAGCTTCTGGGACGCTGCATCGGCTTTAACACGCTCAAACTTAAGCTTTATACTATGTGGAAGGTTAATGGACTTATGAAAATTATTGACCTAGAGAATGATTTCTTTTTGATCAATTTTGTGCAGGAAGAAGATTACCTCTATGCCCTCACACAAGGGCCATGGGTGATCCTGGGACATGCCCTCTCTGTTCAACCCTAGAATCCTAACTTCCGACCCTCATCCTGTTAAGTATCACACGTGGTTACTTGGGTTCGATTTCCCAAGTTATCCGTCGCTCGCCATCACCCATTTATCTTGCGAGCCCTCGAAAATCTAATCGGACTCACAATCAAAATCAACACAACTACACAACAATCACAGCGAGGACGATATGCAAGGGTAGTAGAAGAAATAGATTTAAACTCACCTCTCCGATCTATAGTAGAATTGGACGGCAAACACGTCAAAGTCGCATATGAAGGCCTTCCTCCAATTTGCTTAGCATGCGAGCGGATAGGACATGAGACCACGCGCTGCCTTTCACGGACCTCTACCTCTCCGACGCCAAGTGGTTCCTCAGAGTAGCAGCCAACAAACACCTCAACGGAAATGCGTACGTCCCCAACGTCCACCTCACTTCCCAACGCAACATACGGCCCCTAGATTCAAGTCCAATAACGGACCTGCTGTATGCCCAAAAGCACGCTAACAGCAAGAGATAGGCATAACATTGCTAGCTCCGAAGGATCCCACGGCTCGCGCTTCTAGGCATTGGTTGAAAATGCTCCTACCTCCCTCAACCCAAATCCATCCCCAGAGCAAAAGAACCTTCCAGACGCGACTCGCTATAACATGGGCCCTTCTCAGCAGATGACACACAAAGCGCAAGTTAATGGACAGAGAACTCTCGGGACTGGGTCTTCGCTTCATGGGCCGCGCAAGCACCAGACACTAGAGTCTCCACAAACCAAGCCAGCTCTTCCCATAACCCATTAACCCAAGATTTACAAGCCCGACTCCAATCTGAATTGGGTAAAAAGCCCGTAAGAACCAGCACCTTAACTATTAACCACTTGGCCATTTTTATACCCTCTCACCATGATCTAATAATCCACGACACCTCTCTCGCCATTCCTATGACTAAAGACACATCCTGTGGTATAATGGAGGAGGACATACATGACGACGCATTACTTCCCTCCCCATTAACCAATAAACACCTCCTGCCCCCTACTAGGCCACTAGACATTCAGGACAATCCTACCTTAGACAATGATAGCACAATGGTCATAGATTCTCCCATGGATGAGACAACACCGCATCCTATGACTTCCCCTGTTGAGGGACAGACCAAAGACTTGGTCGGCCCACAAACCTCGTAGAGGCTATCTTCCTTTTCGAACTTTATTATGTCAATCTTTATATGGAATTGCTAAGGGGCAGACGGCAAGACATTCCAGCCAATTCTCAATAATTACATCCAGATTCATAAACCTATCCTAGTGGTACTGGTAGAACCACGCATTAGCAGAGTTTGCGCACAGAAGATTATCAGGAAATTGGGTTTTAATCAATCCTTTAGAATGGAGGTTGATGGATTCTCTGGAGGCATCTGGCTTTTATGGCACACCGACATTACCATCCAAATTCTGTTAGCTCACTGTCAATTTATTCATGCTAACATTACCTGGGTGCAAACCTCTTTCGATTTCACTACCATCTATGCCAGTCCTACCTACCCGCTTCAGCATTTCCTTTAGACACATCTGCGTTAAATTGCACGTGTCACCATTAAACCTTAGTTATTGGGTGGGGACTTCAATGCCAAATTAGAAAGACAATATCAACGAGGCGGTTCCAGACTCCACTCCAGTGTGAGCACTCAATTCCGAGATTGTATACAAGACTGCCACCTCCATGATATTGGTTTTATAGGACCCAAATTCACCTGGAAGAGAGGAAAGATTCTCGCAAGACTCGATCATGCTTTCTATTCTAACCCTTGGATGTTGGTTCCCATTCCCGAAGCCCAAGATTTTGCACCTCGTTCCCCGAGCCCAACTATCCAGAGCCAAAAAGCATAAGCGGGTCTCCTTGTAGGGTCATTCCTATGAACCCTCACTTTCTTTTTATCAATCATTGAAAATCAATATCAAAGGCTAACACTTGTTGGAGAAGGGTGGAAAACGTGTTAGGAATCTAATGCATCAAGAATCGCCTCAATCGAAAGTCAGACGAAATAGTCATGGTCAAAAAATCCACTATGTTCAAGACTTGGCTCATATCGTACCTGTCTTGGCGCAATTGCCATAATTTTTGTTACAGAGGTCAGATTGATTTCGTGTTTGGATGATTTGAAAGAGGACATTGAGATCTACAATTTTCAAAAAGAACTCTAACCGATTTTCGGCCTCTTAAAGGATCAAAAATGGAACGAAAAACATAAAATAAAAAGTGTATAATAACTAAGATGAAACAAAACTGAGACGAAGCAGAAATGAGACGAAGCAAAACTGAAACGAAACAGAAATGAGACGAAGCAGAAATGAGACGAAACAAAAATAAGACGAAGCAGAAATAAGACGAAACAGGAATGAGACGAAGCAAAACTAAGACGAAGACGAAGCAGAAATGAGAAGAAGCAAAAATGAGACGAAACAAAACTAAGACGAAGTAGAAATGAGACGAAACAAAACTAAGACGAAGCAGAAATGAGACGAAACAAACTAAGACAAAGACGAAGCAAAAATGAGACGAAACAAAATTAAAACAAAGACGAAGTAGAAATGAGACGAAGCAAAACTGAGACAAAGTAGAAATAAGACAAAGCAAAACTAAGACGAAGCAGAAATGAGACGAAACAAAACTAAGACGAAGACGAATCAGAAATGGGACGAAGTAAAAATGTAACGAAGCAAAAATGAGACGAAACAAAACTAAGATGAAGACGAAGCAGAAATTAGATGAAGCAAAAATGAGACGAAACAAAACTAAGATGAAGACGAAGCAGAAATGAGACGAAACAAAGGTCAAACTAAGACAAAGCGGAGGTTAAACTAAGACAAAGCGGAGGTCAAACTAAGACAATACAGACATTCATCAAACTCAACCTTAAAAACAACATAAACAAACTTCTCATTTTCAAACAAAGTTAAGGTTTGAACAAACTTTACTTGCACATCAAACTTAATACAAAACACAAAAGATGTTCTTGTTTGATATGCCTAAAAAGTTAGCCAAAAGGGGTTGAACTAACTTAATTACAAATGTTCTAATGTCTTGAAGTTTCTAAAGCCTTGCAAGGATCACTGATCTTCTCCACTTGCACCTGAGAAGGGAAGGAATGGGGTGAGCTATACAGCTCAGTGGCTAATATATTTATAGCCATCAGTAATTAGCTCAAATTCAAGCTTATGTATGTATATATGTCTAGCAATTCTAGTGCTCATACTTTATTCAAGCAATTTACACATTCATCACATTTACCTCCATATATAAAACAACTCGTAACATATATCATCCTATATGCCTCATACTGAACAGTTCAATTATGCAATGCACAATAAACGGCTTGAGGGTTCTATGAAACAGAATGAGAAAACCGAAGTTTACCCCATGAACAGAATGAGTCCATTTCGGAGCTCATATGCCACAAACGGGCAGCCGGGAGAAAGCTCTTGTCAATGTGCACATGACGAACAGAATGGTTTCACTCTCGCCCAAACAGAAGCACATAATCATGCTCAGAATCATTTTATCAACATGTTTTTATATCTTTGAACCTCTTCTTTTATTTTTCATGCAAAAACCAAATATCATGGACTCTATCGAGGTACAACAATAGACATATTTCATTATGTAGTACCAACATTTACAACAAGTCAATTTCAAATATACATATATATATATAGGCAAGAACTTGCCCAATTACACAAAAATTATAAATACATTACCCACCTAGTTAGCTTGCAAAAACCAAGTCAAGCTTGCCTTTCCCTTTGTTCTTGGGTAGGATTCCCTTGGTCCCCTACAATAACCAAGGTTCTAAACAAAACAACATTCCAATTAAAATCCTAACTTAAAAGAAAATCACACACTTTCAACAAATACAAATTGAACGCAAATCTAACCTACCCATAACCCATCTAGGTTAGAAAACCTAAGATCTAGCGTAGAAACCCTAAAATCCATCTTCTTCCAACACAAACCCCTTTTTGTTCTCTACCTTAATCCGTTTCTCCTTTCTAATTGCTTCTTCACAACACCTCCCATTCCTTTAACAGAGCCAAAAAGAAAAGATGGTTAACCTACCTTAACAAGTTTGAACTCTCTTCTTTCCTTCTTTCACCAAAACCTTTCTCTTCTCTCTCTAATTTTGTTTTCTCACTCTTCTCCCTCTTCAATTCACGTTTTTCTCCTCTTACAAGCAAAACAACACATCCGTTTTCTATTTCTACTCTTAATAAGCTCAAAAAGTCCGTCTTACCCTTCCTTATAAGCTTATGCTCTTTTATGCTCAAGTAATCTCCTAAAATGTCCTTGAACATCCTTATACACCAACACTTTGATTCCATTTATCCATGCAACAAATCCTACTAACCCTGACATAATATAGTTCCAAAATTAAATCTATCTAAAATCCAAAATTATTTTGAAATCATGCTTACCTAAAGAAAAATTTTCCAAGGTCCAACAATGGATTTCTGCTTTCCCAACCACGACAATTACCCACTTTCCTTTCCTTAAGTCTGACCATCGACCTCTCCTCGTGACACTCACTCAACCTACATCACCTTCCCCTTCCCCTCGGGCCTTCCGATTTCAATCTGCTTGGTTGACCCACGACCAATTTGCCCAAACTATTAAGGACAACTGGAATCCTAATCTGACGGAAGTTTCTAGTGCGCTCAGGAACCTGACGACCAAACTTCAACAGTGGAATTCCTCTACTTTTGGCAACATCTTTCAATGCAAGAAGAGACTCATGGCTCGCCTATGGGGCATTCAAAAAACGATGGAAGAAGAGGACTTTGAATCTTTGCGAGACTTGGAGACGTATCTACAACATAAGTTGGAACAAGCCCTCCTTCAAGAGGAACTATTCTAGGATCAAAAATCTAGAAGTCAATGAGTAACTCAAGGAGACAGAAACACTAAATATTACCATGCCATCATTACAGGACGAAAACGTAAACTGCATTGTAACTCCCTTCAAGATGAAGATGGATGTAAAAGTTTGGATCCAATCTGTATCAGACGGATAGCCCAAACATTCCTTGAAAAACTTTACACAGCCGATCCTTCGACCCTGACTCAGCCTCTTCCTTTTTCCTTCTCTCCCTCACTAGGCTACTTCTGATCTGGAAGGCCCAATCGCCCCCGAAGAAGTTAAAACAGCCTTTTTTGACATGGATCCCAACAAGGCCCTAGGAATAGATGGTTTTAATGCTCTATTTTTCCAATCCCAATGGGAGCACATCGAACCTGCTATCATTCATTTTATCTAAAGAATGTTTTGACATGAAACCTAGGAGCACGCCTTGGATTTGATTGGATCATCTAGACATGCTAGCCTTAGTGGTAAATTATATGTTCTTGTGATTGTGGATGATTTCTCTAGATTTACTTGGGTGAGATTTCTTGCTA
>JAOTAX010000197.1:30767624-30780072 GCA_025629825.1 Erythroxylum guanchezii
AAAAAAATTAAACCAATAAACAAACATAATTAACCAATTAAGAAATTTAGAAAATTCAGAAAATTCAAAATCCAACAATATTGCTGCTGAGGCTGTTAAGAAGAAGCGTCGAGCCACCAAGAAGCCTTATTCCAGATCAATTGTTGGTGCCACCTTGGAAGTTATACAAAAGAGGAGAACTGAGAAGCCAAAAGTAAGAGATGTTGCTCGTGAGGCTGCTCTACAGTACATTTACTCTTTATCTTTATTGATTTTGGTTTTGATTCTTCAACTTGGATGTAAGATGCTCAAATATATGTGTTATTTTTCTTTTTCATATTAATGAGTGCATGTCGTTGCAGTGAAATTAAGGAGAGAATCAAGAAGACTAAGGATGAAAAGAAGGGAAAGAAAGCAGAGATAATGGCCAAGGCACCAAAGACGCAGACCAAGAGTGCGTCTAAAGGTGCTGCACCGAAAAGTCCTAAGCTTGGTGGTGGTGGTGGTGGAAAGCAGTAGTTTCATTGGTGTTCTATCCTTTCTGTGACTTGGCGGAGACGATTGGAAGTTTTGTGCCCCCATGTACGTAAGGGGATGTCATCATTTTTGTTGACCAAGTAAAAGCTCTTATGATGGTAATAGTCTGAAAAGGCTGGAAATCATTTCCATTTTTTTATTGATTCAATCACTGTTTACAGTCACTACTCTTATAGTATTAAATCTCCTCTAACTATGGTAATAATCGTACAATAATTACATTTAATTGTGGAAATATTCTCTCCTGATTTAACTCCTGATTTGCAGTAATTTGGTTTGATTATGGAAGCTTCTAACACTCCCCCTCAAGTTGAGTAGTGGGATCACCAATACCCAACTTGCACAACACAGAGCTGAATATCTATCTTGTTACCGCTTTCGTGAGAATATCCGCCAACTGATCTTCTAATCTAACAAATGGAAGCTCAACCACCCCATCTTCATTCTTCTCCTTTATGAAACGTCTGTCTACTTCCACATGTTTGGTCCTATTATGTTGCACAGGATTCTCGGAAATGCTGATTGCTACCTTATTGTCACATCTGAGCTAATATGGAAGTCGTGGTGCAAATCCGATCTCAGTCATCAACTTTCTTACCCACAAAATCTCTGCTAGTCCTTTTGCAAGTCCTCGGAATTCTGCTTTAGCACTAGATAGTGCTACCGCTTTCTGTTTCTTGCTTCTCCAAGTCACCAAGTTTCCACCAACCAAGGTGAAATATCCTAAAGTTGATCTTCTGTCAACAGGATTGCCCGCCCAGTCTGCATCAGTGTAAGCTTCAATATCCAAATAATCATTCTTCTTAAACAGAATCCCTCTCCCTGGTGTTCCCTTCAAGTACCGTATTATTCTCATCACTACCTCCATATGGTCTTCCTGTGGTTAGTGCATGAATTGACTCACAACTCCAACGGCATAGGCTATGTCAGGCCTAGTGTGCGACAAGTAGATTAGCTTTCTAACTAGCCTCTAATATCATTCTCTATCTACTAACTGTGAACCTTTCACTATCTGAAGTCCATGGTTCACTATCATCGGAGTCTCAGAAGGCTTACAATCCATCATCCCAGTTTCAGCAAGTAGGTCTAGAATATACTTCGTTTGAGATATAAAGATCCCTTTGTTTGATCTTAGGACCTTAATACCAAGAAACTACTTAAGCCCGCCCAAGTCTTTCATTTCAAACTCTGTGAATAGATTCTTCTGGAGGCATGCAATTTCTTCAGTATCACTTCCTGTTATTATCATGTCATCCACATATATTATCAGACATGTTATCAATTCTCCTCGTCTTTTGATAAAGAGAGTGTGATCAGAATTGCTCTGTCTGTATCCATACCGCTTTATTGCCACTGTAAATCTCCCAAACCATGCTCGTGGAGATTGTTTAAGCCTATATAGTGCTTTCTTGAGCCGACATACTTCATTCCTCCAAAACTCATCAGAGAAACCAGGAGGAGCTTCCATGTATACTTCCTCCTTAAGGTCTCCACGAAAGAAGGCGTTCTTTACGTCAAATTGATGAAGCGGCCAATCCTTATTTGCTGCCACAGAGAATAGGATCCTGATTGTATCTATTTTTGCCACTGTTGAGAACGTTTCGAAGTAATCAATGCCATAGGTCTGCATATATCCTTTTGTTATCAAGCGAGCCTTGTACCTTTCTACAGTTCCATCAGCTTTATGCTTTATTGTGTAGACCCATTTGCAGCCTACTTGTCGTTTTCCTGGTGGAAGTTGACACCTCTCCTAAGTTCCATTCTTTGCCAGTGCATCCATTTCTACCTTCATTGCTTGCCACCATGCTTCCTTTTGTTGTGCCTCATGTACTGTTCTCGGGATTTCTTCTGAAAACAATGTTGTGGAAAACACCTTTGCTGCATCTGAGATACTCCCCCTGACCATATTTCCCACTGAATATGTTGAGGATTGAGGCACATGTTCTAGAGAATACCGTTTAGGAGGTATTCCTCTAGTACTCCTTGGAGGTAGGACATATCCTCCGGTTTCTTCGCCAATTAATTCAGGAACCACACTGTTATGATTAGCAGCATCATCATCTAAAGTGGAAGCGAATGAAGTTTATGATTCACTTACCTCTTGTTGGACATTCACTGAGGGAGCATCACTGGTTGAAGTATCTAGTTCGGTAGTCTATTCCATGTTTTCCAAGGCAGGCTCGGTATTTCCATTTGTGTGCTCTATTGGGACAACATCTAACAGAATCGTGCTTTGTAACCAACGTAGTGGATCACTACTAATCTGCCCCTGACCACTAGGTTGGTGACTATAGTAATACTCAGACTCGAGAAAGTCACAGTCCAAAGTGACGTGGATGTGACGGATGACTGGGTTGTAATAGCGATACCCCTTTTGATGAATAGCATACCCCACAAAGACACGTTTAATGGCACAAGGGTCAAGTTTTGAGCGTTCTATTTTTGGGATGTGAACAAAGACAGAGCATCCAAAGATGCGTGGTGGTAAGGTTAAAATGGAGGGAAATGTAACCTGGGTGGCTAGAGCTTGTAAGGGTGTTTTGTGGTGAAGGATTTGGGTGGGTAATCGATTGAGTAGGTAGTCTGAAGTGGCCACTGCTTATGGCCAAAAGGGTTTAGGAACATTTGATTCAAGCGTCACAGATCGGGTCATTTCGAGAAGGATGCGGTTCTTGCATTTCGCAACCCCATTCTGTTGAGGTGTATTTGGGCAAGTAGTTTGGTGGATCAGGCCATATTGCTGAAAGAAATTTTTCATGGATTGGTTAACATATTCTCCCCCATTATCTGAGTGTAAAATCTGGATTTTTTTAATTGAACTGGGTTTGAATCATGTTAAAAAAGCAACAAATTTATTATGCACCTCAGATTTATGTTTCAAAAAATAAACACAAGTCATACGAGAATAATCATCCACAATAACACAAAATATTGGAATCGACTATGATTGGAGTGCGGGGCAGGCCCCTACACATCTGAATGTATCAATGAGAAAACAGAGTCTACTCGAGTGTTATTAGGCCGAAAAGGCACTTCTTTGATTTTTTGCCAAAATGCAAGTTTCACAAGCCATATGAGTATTATTACTTTTAAATAATGCAGGAAATAAGAATCGGAGATAACTAAACGATGGGTGACTTAGAAGTCAGTGCCATAGCCAAATTTGCCTATCAGTCGTCCTGTGAGCCAACATGGCAGTACCCTGGTGAGCCACCTAGTCAACATAGTTGAGGCCATCGCTCTCAGTACCACGCCCAATTATCTCCCGAGTATGAATGTCCTGCAAAAGGAAAAATTTGGGATACATTAGAACCACACAATTTAGTTCTTTGGTGACATGGCTCAAAGATAACAGCTTGCACGATAATGACGAAACATAGAGGCAGTTGGACAATTTTAATTTCGGAGATATTGCAATAGATCTGACCCCTTTGACTTCTGATAACCCCCCGTTGGTAGTTTGAATATAGGCTTTATTGGATACTGTTGGAACAATAATATCTGAAGGGTCGTGAATCATAATGTCTGAAGCACCGCAGTCCAAAAATCTACTTGGTGGTTTTTTTTAGTTTGGGTTCATTGTAAAGACCTTAGATATTTCCAGCCCAGTTTGGTTTAAAGTGTGGGTTGTTAGGATACTCGCTTGTAATTTTTCAAAGCTGCAGGGGTTAGATTGCTCATCACATAAACCACCTATACTTAAATCATAATCACCGAAACACCCTGGTTTTAAAAACCTAGGGTTAAAACATGAAGGGTTTGGGAGAAATTTCCCAAACCCTTTACCTCTTTGTTCCGCCTTATTAGGGTTCGTCTTCGTTCCATTCGCAATTGCCGCAAAACCTTTTTGACCTCCATCGCCTCCTTCGATCTCTGCTTCATAGCTATCATCGCTGCTGTTGGCGGCCTCTGGGATGCCCACAACGGCGGTAGCTTTGCTGTAGTGGTGCCATTTCTAGTGAGCTGTTTGTGGTTGTCCTCCCACCACGCCGGGTAACCCACGATTTTGAAGCAATTCTCTTTAGTGTGTTTGTGCATACCACAATGGGTGTAAAAAACTTTGATTTATCCTCCCATGTTGATGATCTCCACTGTTTTCTAGTGGATTCTGAACGGGCACGCCCCTTTGTCATTTGGTTTGCTGGTTTTGATTTGGGCTTTTCCACTGGTGTTCTTACGATTAACCCTGCACCAATCCCTAATGATGAAGAATCCTCGTCACCACTGCTTGCCAGCTTCATGATTTGAAGCCTGGTGGCCACTCTCCTCACGGTGGCGTAGGCGGATTCCACTGAGGGGAGAGGATTTTCCTTCAAAATGTCTCTACGAATGGCATCAAACTTCCCATCAATCCTAGCAAGAAATTGAAAGAGCCTATGTTCCTGTATGATTTTGTTGTAGATTGTAATGTCCACAGCGCAACCCATTGGATTTGGTTACCTGCGATCGATGCTACGCCATAAGCCTTGCATAGTGTTCCAGAACTACTCCAATGTATTGCCTCCTTGTTGCTGTTTATTAGCCTTCATATGCAGATCAAATATCTGCAAAGCGTCTACTCCACTGCCATATGTAATGGCCAGCCCGTCCCACAATTCCTTCGCTGAAGGATATTCTGCCACATTGTTTACCAAGTTTGGTTCTATATTATGAATGATCCAGGAGAAGACATTCAGGTCGGATTGCTCCCATCTCAAGAATCCTGGATCATTTCTTGGTGGTGCAAGTGGTTCTCCAGTGATGTGTTGCATTCTACCTCTGCCCCCAATGGCAACTCTCATCAGATGTGCCCATAATGGGTAGTTGTCTCCATCCAGTTTAAGCCCAATTGTCAGGTTGTCAGAATTGGATTGGCTTGGTTGATTACTGAGACTGTTTCTCAGCAAGTTTGCAATCTGGATTGTTATGTCATTAGGAACTGTTTGGTTTGTAGGACCTGTTTGATTGTTTTGGTTGGTTTGATTACTAGAAGAGCCCTCTGATATTGTTTCTGGTTTGCAAGTTTCGAAGGAAGGGGTTTGGAAAGAAAACGGTGTGTGGCTTCAAACTGGTAAGGATATGGTAGATGATGAGCAATTGAACAATAGGTCTAAGGCCATAATTCTGCTCTGATGCCATCTTACGATGGTAACAGCTTGAAAAGCCTGGAAATCATTTCCATTTTTTTAATGATTCAATCACTGTTTACAATCACTACTCTTATAGTATTACATCTCCTCTAACTATAGTAATAATCGTACAATAATTACATTTAATTGTAGAAATATTCTCTCCTGATTTGCAATGATTTGGTTTGACTGTGGAAGTTTTTAAAAAAAGCATCTGGTGAATTTTTTATGAACTGGAGCATTATTCCAGTTACTTCAAGGAAAGTTTTTTTCAAGTTTTTTATGTCGTTGAGTTTGGTTATGGTGCAATTGTTTACTCCACCTGCACTTAGCTTGTTTGCTGGTATGTTATGCTTGAAATGGGATCCACTTCTTGGCAATGAATTGTCCATGTAATTGGTGGCTAAAGTGGAGATAATACTTGTCGAGATCTAGCTATGAAAGAAAATAAGATTTCAAATACATTCAAGATAATCCGAAACCCTAAATTCTTTAATCAACCCATCTATTTCCATTGAGCTGCTTCCAGGTACCTTCTCCAAACCTTTGTCTCTCATTTTGTTTCGTATTTCGATGGCTTTCTTATGGAAGCCTGCAGATGAGTAAATGTTTGATAAAACTATATAACAGCTGCAATCCAAAGGGTCCAATTCCATAAGATGCTTCGAAGCATATTCACCCATCACTAGATTCCCTAGCCGGCATGAAGCTCCAAGAAGTGCACCCCACAGAGGAACACTGTGTTTCATTTGCGAAGTTTCTATCAGATCTCTTGCTTCGTCAAGTAGATCTGCTCGACAAAGAAGATCGACCATACACCCATAATGTTCAATCTTTGGTGCTAGGCCATACCCTTCAATCATTATTTGGAAGCATCTCTTTCCTTCATTAACAAGCCTTGAATGACGACAAGCACTCAATAAACCTAGAAATGTTACATCATCTGGTGAAACATTTGACTTAACCATGTCTGAGAAAACTTCCAATGCTTCTTCGCCATTACCATGAATACCAAGACCATGAATTATCGAATTCCAAGCCCCAACATCTTTCTCCTCCATGCTTTCAAACATGGAAAGAGCCTTATCGATACGTCCGCACTTTGCATACATACTAATCAAGGCCGTTCCAATTATAGCATCAGTTTTAATACTGTTTTTCTCTATGTAATCGTGCAACCATTCACCTTGATCCAATGCCATCAAATAAGAGCAAGCTGTGAGGCCACTTACCAAGGTAAATCTGTTCGGTTCTATTTCAGCCACTTGCATCTCGTTAAAACTCTCCAAAACCTCTTTGTATCTACCTTGCCTAGCATATCCGCCAATCATCAAGTTAAATGAAATTATATCCTTCATCTCTTGTGGCATCTCACTAAACAACTCACGAGCATCCTCAATAAGACCTGCACTAACATATCCACCGATGATACTGTTCCAAGAAACCGAATCCTTTCTCCCCATGTGATCAAACAACTCTCTAGCCTCCTTCAGTAATCCGACCTTAACATAGCCATCGATTAAGCAATTCCAGGTAACTATATTAGTCACTGGCATCCTGTCAAAAAACGACTTTCCATCCTCAACAAGCCCAGAATCAATCAACCCTTTAATGATCGAATTCCAAGAAACTACATCCGGCGCGTCCATTTTATCAAACACTAGGCGAGCATAACCAATTAATCCACTAGACGAGTACATGCTAATCAAACTATTGTTCACATAAAGATCGTCATTCAACCCACGTTTAATAACCAGCCCATGTACTTGCTTACCCTCACTAATAGCATTTGCCTGAGCACAAGCTTTCAGTACAAAAGGAAAAGTCAGGTTATTTGGCAAGCAATTGGCATGTGAAAGCATTCTATCAAACAGAGAGAGTGCAGCTTCAGGTTCGTCCTTCTGGGTATAGCCTCTTATCATTACATTGTAAGAGAATGCATTGGGGTATTTGTCAAGATTGAAGATTGATTGAGCATAGCCCATGTCTGAGTGCTGAGAGATGGAGGAATAGCACAAGAGTCTAGTGAAGGCCAGTGAATTGTGAATGAGGCCGAGTTTGATAAGTTTAGCATGGAGTTGTTCGAACTCGTTTTTATACTTGCATAGTTCTAAGAGTGACAAGCATGGTTGAAGAACCAAAGAACCAAATTGGGTAAGGTCTTTGGTGGGTTTTGTGGGCGAGAGAAATGGCGGGAGGCAGGCCATGGCAGGCCGTTGGTAGTTTATTTGGTTTTTCAGTTTCAGTTAACGGGTTATAAACCAATTGCAGAAGGATACAAAGCAGAGCCCAAAAGAAGAAATACCAATCGTTAAAATTGCTCAAAACAATCTCTTTATATAAATAGAAGGATATGACTGTATACATTTTAGGTAGTTTAACGTCCAACATCAATTGCGAGTTTCAATGTCAAGTTGGTTGTGTGAATTTACTCTTCCTGCTCTCTTGGCGTGTTCTTACTATAACGTTCTTATATTAGCTGTCTCTAACATGAAAAGGGAGATCGCCACAAGAGGTAAGGATCTCCTTCATAAACATTCTATTCATACTTCAATTTAACGTAACCATTTCGATAAAATGTTAACGTCGGAAACGTTGCTATGTGAAATATTTCAGAAGAATTAAGGAAAGAAGGAATACACTTGTAGAAAAAGACAGAAGAGATTTGCATAGGTTTACTTGATTTTGCTTGTGTTAGGATAATTGTGTTGTATTGTTGCTTTAAACCTTAAAGACTAATAAAGAAGTTGTATCTCGCAGATGTTATGGATTGCAGAAAATTAAAAAACACCAAGATTTTACTTGGTTCGATAGCACTATCGCTATCTACGTCCAAGGATTTCACTATAGTGGTTTCACTAGTATCAAGAAGAAGAGAAAAATCTATAGAGATTGAGTGTTTATCTAAATACTTGCCAAGAGTCTTAGAACTCTCTTAGTACTCACAAATAAGTACCCTAGCACTCTCTAATAATTTTTCCACTCTGATTCTTACACTCACTGAACTTTTGTTTACAATGTAATGAAAATTACAATCTGTCCTGATGCTTTAATTTTGCTCCTTTTATAGGTATTGAATGCTTAGCTTTCGGATGAGCTTTGATTGAGTCAAAGGCTTGTACAGGTACTCTTCACGTGACCCACTTAAGTATACTCCTTCTGTTGTGCGTTTTGTATAATTGTTGATGTGTTTTGTATTGAAGCTTCTGACCTGTATTGTAAACGACTGTGTATTGATCAAATGCTTGTGTTTAGTCAGGTGTGCCTCATGTGTAAGTTACTTAGGCTTTAGTCTTTTGTTTCTGCTGATAGAACTTTCGAGAGCTTCTCTCTCTCTCTCTTCAACACCTTCAGACACCTCTCACACACGCACCTTCTGTTCTTCATTTTTCTCTGTTGTTTGTTGATTTTTGGTGGAGATTGGTGGAGTAAACGTGATTTTTATCACATTTATTCCCTCCTACTCCAATCTTCACTCTGAGAAAAAATTCGAGAGTGAATTGGGAATCTGAAAACCCTATCTTTACCAACCTAGTGAGATTTGATGAAATTGCCTTCGATTTCATGGGGCTTCACTTATCTGTACGTAATCCTTACAGTAAGTGAACTTATTTTGTGTTAATATTTTAGTTCCGAAGTCTGATGGTTTCTCTCTTGTAATTTTCTGCAGGTTGAAGAAGCTTTGGGCGATTCTGTCTCTTACGAAATGGAGTCAAACATCAATATACTTGGACCTCTCATGCAAGACAGGATCTTTGCTCAGGTAGAGTGCACTTTGGATGTCGATGTAAATTGTTGTTGTAGCTAGGTTAGTTCAAATTTCTTTTAGGATGCTTGATAGCCAAGATAATTCTTTTACCCCTTCTGTAATTGCACAAACTCTGCTTTTGCAGTTGAAAGTGATATAATTGATTATTACTATACCTTCCAACTAATTGTGTTTCCTGCTAGTGTAAAGTAGTATGCTCATATTAACTTACTTGTGTCTTTATCTACTGCATAGTCTGCATCTACATATCTATGCATGCATAAACTGTTGCATTTAGCTAGCTTAGCTTTAGAGAAACACAATCCATAGCTTAAGGTTCTAGCAAGGTATTTAAAGACATTCTTTAGTCCTTTCCAGTGCTTAAAACCAGGATTAGACATGAACTTGCTTAGAATGTTAATAACATAGGCAAGATTAGGTCTGGTACATAGCATTATATACATAATGCTATCAACTCTAACATCATAGGGGTAGTTTATCATAGCTTTCTTCTCTTCTTCAGTTTGGGGGCTCTTACCAGCAACCATCTGAAGATGTGAGCTTATAGGAATAGAGGTAGGCTTTGTTTGTTCCATGTTGAATTGAGTAAGTACCTTTCGAATGTAACTATGCTCCTTTTAATCTGCATCCCTAGTAGCTTCTGAGCTTCCCCCAAATCTTTCATATCAAATTGTTTTCTCAAAGCATTCTTTACTTTAATTATTCTGCTTAACTCTTTTCCAGCAATAATTAGGTCATCTATATAGACTAGCATGAAGATGGCCTTTGTCCCTTCTAAGTCCTTGTAGTATAAGTAGTAGTCCTAGGCACTTCGTGCAAATTTCATCTCACTTGCTATCTTATGGAACTTCTTGTTCCAATATCGAGGAGCTTGCTTCAGCCCATATAGGGACTTCTGAAGCAAACAAGCATAGTCAGGCTTGTCTTTATCTACAAATCTGACTAGTTTTTTCATGTAGATAGTCTCCTCAAGCTTTCCATATAGAAAGGTTGTCTTGACAGCTATTTGATGGATTTCCCAGTCATAAATAGTAGCTAACACTAGAATGAGTCTGATTGTCTTAAATTTGACTACTGGTGAGAATATTTCTTTGTAGTCAACTCCTTCTTTTTGCTTATACTGCTTAGCTATAAGTCTTGCCTTGTGTATTTTTGGTTCAACTTCTGTTATTCTTTCTTTCAACTTGAATAACCATCTGTTCTCCATTAATTTGACTTTAGGAGGTCTAGGCACCAAAGTCCAGGTCATATTCTTCATTAGAGAAGAATACTCTTTCTCATAAGCCTCCTTCCACTATTTAGCATCAATTCTAGTCATGGCTTCTTCAAAAGTTTCAGGTGCCCTCCATTCTACTGATTTAGCCACAAGACATGCATATTAAACTAAGTTTGAGTCCATATACCTCCTATTAGGAATTCTCTTCCTTGGTTGTCTATCTCTTATGAGTTGATAGTCTAGTAGATCTCCCTGTGGATCATCTGTAGTTGTATGTGGGGTTTCTTCTTCACCCTCACCTTCAGTCTCTTCTTTCCTTTGTATAGTTCCTTGTATAGGTTCCATATCAGGGGGTTAAGTAATGCCACCTTCTTCAGTTTCTGGTGGCACATGGAAAGAAACTGATTTGTTCAGTGATCCTAATTGCTCCTGAACTTCCCTTTGGAGATCTGAATTTGAGAAGTTCTTATTTAGGAGAGGGAATTTATCTTCCTTGAAGATTATATCTCTGCTTATGAGAGTTTTAAAGCCTCCCTTTTGAAGTAGTAAGATCTTATAACCTTTAACTCCTTCTAAATATCCTAGGAATACCCCTTTAATTGCTCTAGGCTCCAGCTTTCCTTCCTTCTGATGTGCATAAGCTGCACATCCGAAAGTCCTTAAATGAGTTAGGTTAGGTTTCTTACCATTCCAGACTTCTTGTGGAGTCTTATAATCATTAGCAGAGGTGGGGAGCATATTAACAAGGTAGGTTGCTGTCCTAATAGCTTCTCCCTATAGTGAGTGTGAGCAACCTGAAGAGAGTAGAATGCGCCTAGTCTTTTCTAGGAGAGTCCTATTGAGTCTCTCAGCTACACCATTTTGCTGAGGTATAGCTCTTACTGTTTTATGCCTTGAGATGCCTTTCTTGTTGCAATAGTCTTCAAACTCCTTATTGCAGTATTCCAATTCATTGTTAGTCCTTAGGCATCTTAACTTCTTTCCAGTCTAATTCTCCATAAGTGTATGTCATTTTATGAAGTTTTCTAATGCTTTATCCTTTCTCTTCATCAGATATACCCAGCACTTCCTAGATTTGTCATCAATAATAGACATAAAGTATAGATTCCCTCCTACAGTGGGTACTTGAGTTGGCCTCTAGAGATCACTATGAGCATATTCCATGATCTCTGTGGCCCTTTGTGCTCCCTTTTGAAAACTGGATCTGTGATGCTTTCCTAGCACACATGATTCACAGAATTCCAGCTTTTGTAGGTTTTATTCAGGGATCAATCCTTGTTTAGAGAGGTGGAACAAACTTTTGTTCCCTACATGACTTAACCTAGCATGTCATTGCTTGGTTTATTCATGATTTCCCTTCTCAGTAACTTGAATAACTTCTGTTGAGTCTATAACATAGTACAGACCACCCCTTTCAATTCCTCTAATGATGACTTTACCATCCTTTAGGATTTATCTGAGTCCATCTTTTGATATGATCTGAAAACCTTGCTTATCAAACAAGCTTTCAGAAATCAAATTCCTCCTTATTCCAGGCACAAACATGACATTAGTAAGGATTCTTTTCTTTCCATCAAACATGTCGATGGAGACATTCCCAATCCCTACTATCCTTTGCTGCCCAGAATCTGCCATTTTCACCTTGGTAGTGACTGGTTCGAATGTAGCGAACCAGTCTCTATGTGGTGACACATGCATGGTACAACCTGAGTCAAAAATCCTTTCTCTACTTAGGTCTTCACTCTCTTCAGTGACAGCCAGAATTGTTAGTAGTGTGCCCTAGGCCAATGGACATATGTGATTCATGTATTAACATTATGATTTGTTAATAATATATTA
>JAOTAX010000197.1:30780163-30799745 GCA_025629825.1 Erythroxylum guanchezii
AAGGTAGCTTGAGCCGGAATTCAAGTGGCGTTGTAAAAGTTCACACTCAACTACAAAGTGTGCAATAAAGTGTTTGGCAAAATCCTAAGTGGGAGCTTAAGTAGAGGACGTAGGTCTTAGCACCGAACCTCTATAAAAATAGTGTTTGATCTTCTTCCCTACTTTGTTTATTTAAATTTTATTTAAATTATTTTTGTGTGAATTAACTTCTGATTTTGTTGTAGAAAATTACAAAAAGATTAAGGATCTATTCAACCCCCCCCCCTTCTAGATCACTTACATCCACTAGTATCAAGAAGAAGAGAAAAATGTATAGAGATTGAGTGTTTATCTAAACACTTGCCAAGAGTCCTAGAACTCCTCTTAGTACCCACAGATAAGTACCCTAGCACTCTCTAATAATTTTTCGACTCTGATTCTTACACTCACTGAACTTTTGTTTACAATGTAATGAAAAATACAATCTGTCCTAATGCTTTAATTTTGCTTCTTTTATAGGTGTTGAATGCTTAGCTTTCGGATGATCTTTGATTGAGTCAAAGGCTTGTACAGGTGCTCTTCATGTGACCCACTTAAGTGTACTCCTTCTGTTGTACATTTTGTATAGTTGTTGTTGCGTTTTGTATTGAAGCTTCTGACTTGTATTGTAAACGACTGTGTATTGATCAAATGCTTGTGTTTAGTCAGGTGTACCTCATGTGTAAGTCACTTAGGCTTTAGTCTTTTGTTTCTACTGATAGAACTCTTGAGAGCTTCTCTCTCTTTCTCTCTTCAACACCTTCAGACACCTCTCACACATGCACCTTCTGTTCTTCATTTTTTTCTGTTGTTTGTTGATTTTGGGTGGAAATTGGTGAAGTAAACGTGATTTTCATCACAGCTTGTGTACAAATTGGTTCCAACAGCTATTTAACAGTGATACAATGCTTAAGATGGTGACACGAGTTTTCATTTTACATAGTTTGTTATAACTGTTACAACTACGGTGCTTTCTATTACATTAATTAATACCAAGTTCTTCGACATTGTTTGTACCATCTTCTAGCTTCCTTTCTTCTTGTCATCTTCAACGTTTCAATTATTCATTAATTAATTATCGTAACATCCCCTTCCCCTTCAGAAGCAACGTTGCCTATTAAATTGATCTCTGGAAATCTCCTTTGTAAGTCGAACATGGTTTCCCATGTTGCATTCTCCTTAATCTCGCCTTGCCATTGTACCAGAACTTGCGTTACCGCACGGTTGTGTCCTGTTCCCCTATGTAACTTCTGATACTCTTTGTGTATTGACTAAGACTATTGGTAATTGTGACGACAGTGGAGTTTTCTCCAAAATAAATTTCTTTTGTTGCGATATGTGGAAGGTGGGATAGATGGCTAAATCCTTGAGAAGCTCTAAAGTATACGCCACCTTGTTAACCTTTGCTATAATCTAATAAGGCCTGTAAAACAATGGGGCTAGTTTCTTCTCTGCAGGGAATATTATCGGCATGGTTGGAGTTTGACAAACACCCACTGACTAGTTTCAAACTCCTTCTCCGTTCTCTTCTTATCCATAATTTGCTTCATTCTCTGTTGTGCCCTATTCAGGTGAAACTTCACTGTTTAAAGTGCCATTTCCCCCTCCTAAAGTGCTTGGTCAATTGTAACATTACGAGAGTCTCCTGTTAGATAGGATACTTAAATAGGTGGAGGATACCCGTACAAAATCTCGAATGGAGTTGTGTTAATTGCGATGTGATGAATGGTATTGTACCACCATTTCGTCCTTGACAACCAACATGTCCATTTTTGTGGAGTATCGCTACAAAAGCATCTTAAATATGTTTCGAAGATTTTATTAATTGCTTCAGTTTGGTCATCTGTTTGGGGATGATACGAATTAGAGTATCGCAAACTAACTTCTTGCATATGAAGGTTTCTTTGCCAAAATGAACTTAAGAACACAAGATCGTGATCGCTTATTATACTCTCCAGTGTATTGTGAAGTTTGAATACATGATCTATGACCATTTATGCTACATCTTGGCTGGTGTGTGGGTGTCCCAAAGCTATAAAGTGAGTTTTACTCAATCTATCTACCACCACATAAATACAAGATTTCCTTTCTGAAATTGGTAGCCCTTCAATAAAATCCATACTAATTTTCCTCTAGCAACCCTTCGATATTGGAAGCAATTGTAACAATCTAGGATAAGTTACATTATCATACTTACTATGTTGACATGTAACAGAATTAGTAACATAATTACAAACATCCTTTCCTAAATGCTTCCAGTTAAAGAAGTTTTGTACTTTTTTAATGGTAGCTTTCACCCTCGAATGTCCTCCCTGTAAGTTGTCTAAAGAAATCAACTTCTTCCTAAATTCCTCATCACAACCATAACCAACTTTTCCTTCCATCTCAATAGATTTTTCTTCCATTTATAATTCGTTGATTGCACTTCTTGAGCTTTTAGTCTTTTAATTAAATCATAGATGGTTGCGTCTTTTCTTTAAACCTCTCAAATTTAATCCATTAGTGTTATGTGTACTTGAGATGTTGTAAGTGTCAGTAGTTCATGACTTGACACCCTAGACAATGCATTTGCTGCCACATTTTCCTTTCCACTCCGATATACCAACTCGAAGTCATATCCTATCAATTTGGGTACCCAATTTTGTGAAAATGGTGCGACAATCCTTTGCTCCAGTAGGTATTTTAAACTTTTATGATCAGTTAACACCTTGAAAAATCTACCATTTAGATACTGGTGCATTGTTTCGTTGTCTTGATCACTGCCAAAAACTCCTTCTTATATATGGAAAGGACCTAGTGTTTAAGAGCTATCACCTTGCTGAGGAAGGTGATGGGATGCCCATCCTATTGAAGCACAGTGCTGATCCTTTTATCATATTCGTTTGCCTCTACGGTGAATGGTTGCAAGAAGTCCGATAATGGTAAAATGAGCTATTGTTAGTACATCTTTCAATTTCTAGAACACCTGTTGTTCCTTTTGCCACTTCCATTTCCTCGGGAGGGGTTTTTTTAACAACTTTGCTATTTATTGCACTATTATGCTTAATAACATGTTGATAATAACCGATTAATCCAAGAAAACCTTTGAGTTCCTTCAGAGTTCACAGAGGTAGCTAATTTTTTATGGTGGATATCTTTCTCTCATCTGTTGAAACTCCTTCCTGAGAAATTGAGTGTCCCAAGTATTCAACCTGTCGAGCTTCAAATGTAAATTTAATCTTTAACATTCTAAACAATATTTCAAGCCTAGAATTCACCTAAGATGATCTATGAAATAATTGATTTAACACCTTCAAACCCTAAGATTCACACTATAAACAAAAGAAAGAAATATTAACCTTAATACATGCTCAATATGTGTAATCACTTTTTAATCGCAAATACCTTCTCTATCGAAAAGCTTTATCCACTTTCATCTTCTTCCTTTCTTCATTCTTTTCAATGGTGCAAGAACGTATGTATCTTTGATAACTATTTGCTTGTATTGACTGAAAGGAGAGGGAAGGGTTTTATTAATTATAATACAACCCTAATGACTATAATTTTCTTTAGAAGCCCAATAACCATTATTTTGGGTTCACTTTATATTAGAATCAACTAAAGTAATATGGGCCACACTTTATGATTATAAAATTAATCTAACAATCTCTTGCTTGGCCTATGTTACGACTTGATGATCCAATAACACAAGTGTGCATCATATATTGAATCTATTAACCCATCAAACTTGAGTGAATTGAAATGATGGGATCATGGTGGTCATAAGTCATCTAAAAACATGATTCCTTCTAAGTATGACAATCATCTCAACTCAAATTAACTGTAATCGAAAAATGTTGTAATTCTCAGCTTTAATGTTTTCTCAAAACATAATTTTTCATCACAATAAAACAATGCATATACACAACATAATGTGACAATTAACAAATAAGTAAAAAAACATAGCGTTAATTGAATTCACTAGTGTCAAAACACTAATAGAAAATATCCAACATATATATATACATAACATGATCTCATGCTAACAAGGACTTATCTATAATGCCCATCATTTCAACATGGTCAATAAATGTTTTAGGCCGTAATCCTTTAGTTAATAGATTTGTTACTATTAGATAAGTTCCAATATGCTTAATTGACTCTTTATGTTTTTGCAATTCCTCTTTAACTTACAAGTATTTCAAATTCATATTTTTAGCACCGTAAGACTACTTCTCATTTTTAAAGATGAAGACAGTTGTAGAATTATCACAATAAATTCTTAGCAGTTTAGCTATACTGTTGACAATACTCAACCCTAAGACAAAGTTCTGCAACCACAATGCTTGAATAGTGGCCTCAAAGTACACCACAAATTCAACCTCTATAGTGAAAATAGCAATGACATACTGTTTTCCACACTTCCAAGAAATTGCCCCTCCTGTTAGTTGAAATAGATAACCAAAGATAGATTTCCCTAAATTTATACAACTAGCATAGTCTGCATATGAATAACTTATCACTTCTAAATGATTTGGTTTCCTATATATGAGCATGTAATCATTGGTGCCTTGTAAATACTTAAGAACTTTCTTTGCAGCTTTCTAGTGGTCTAATCCGGGATTACTTTAATGTCGACCTAACATTCCAACAGCAAAACTGATATCTGGCAGAGTACAAGTATGAAAATACATCAGATTCCCAACTACAGATGCATAGGGAATATACTCCATATCCTTTCGTTTCAAATCATTTTTGGGACATTGTATTTAACTAAATTTATCCCCTTTCTGAATTGGAATTACCCCTGCTGAGTAATTTTCCATTTTAAATCTCTGTAATACTTTACTGATATATCCTTTCTAAGACAACCCTAACAATCTTTGTGTCCTATCATGGAATATTTCTATTCCAATCATATAGGATGGCTCACCCATATCTTTCATTTCAAAGTTATTAGAGAGAAATTTCTTTACATCATATAACAAGCCCAAATCATTAGCAGTCAAAAGAATACTGTCAACATATAGTACCAAAATAATAAACTTGCTCTCACTGACCTTTATATAGATACACCTATTAACAGTATTCACTACAAAACTATAAGAAGTAATGATATCATTAAACTTAAGATACCACTGTTGAGAAGCCTGTTTCAAATCATATATTGACTTCTTTAATTTACACACTATATTTTCCTTTTCTGCAGTCACAAAACCTTCAAGTTAATCCATATAAACCTTTTCTTCTAAATCACCATTCAGAAAAGCGATATTTACATCCATTTGGTAAAGCACTAAATCATAATGAGCTACTAATGCCATAACAATTCCTAAAGAGTCCTTTAAAACTAGAAAGGAGATCTCTTTAAAGTCAATATCATCCTTTTGAGTATATCCTTTGGCTACAAATATAACTTTGTACCTTTCAATATTACCGTTCGAGTCCCTTTTGGTCTTAAAGACCCATTTACAACCAACTTGCTTTGAGCCTTCGGGTAACTCAACTAGTTCGCAGACTTAATTATCATCCATAGATTTTAACTCTTCTTACATAGCATTGAGCTACTTTTCATAATTATTACATTTCATGACTTCTTTAAATGAGACTGGATCCTTATCAATGCTTAAGTCACACTTATGTTCAAGCGAATATACCATATAGTCATCTGATATAGCTAGTCTTTTCTCCCTTATAGGCCTTCGCAATATTATTTCTTGTAATATCACTTGATCATTTATGACTTGCACATTATTTACTAGTTCATTATTGACATTCTCTTCTTGTGAGTTTGGAATATTAACTTGTTTTTATGATATATTGCATGACTGTTATACAACAAAAGCAATAACAACTTGAGAAGAGACACTGGATGAAGGATTTTTCACTTGAATCTCTTGAATATCCACCTTTCTTGGTTCCCCTACTCCTACTGATTTGTCCATTTTGAATGAACCTAGCATTGTCAGACTCAACTATTCTTGTACCATGGTTAGGACAATAAATATGTATCCTTTAGACTTTTTTGGATAATCAATGAAGTAACTACTAATAGTTCCTGCATCAAACTTCCTTTCATGAGGATTATAAATCCTTATTTCTACTAAGCAACCCCAAATATACAGGTGCTTCAAGTTAAGTTTCCTACCTACCCATAATTCATAAGATGTCATAGGAATTGCTTTCTAAGTAGATATGTAGTTGTTTTTAATGCATACATCCATAAAGATAAAGATACATTCGCGTAACTTAACAAACTCCTAACCATATCCATAAGAGTACGATTATGCCTTTTAGCTACACCATTTTGTTGTGGTGTACCAAGCATTATATACTGTGCAAAAATGTCATGACTTTGAAGAAATTTTGCAAATGGACCTAGGCACTGTCCATTCTCATCATATTTACCATAATATTCACCACCTCTATTAAACCTTACGACTTTTACTTTTCTATCTAACTATCTTTCTACCTTATTAATGAACACCTCAAGAATGTCCACTGATTGAGACTTTCCATGCAGTAAATAGAGATAACAATAACGTGAATAGTCATAAATAAAAGTGATAAAATGCTTTTCACTGCCTTAAGATGGAACATGAAATGGACCACATATATCATTGTGTATTAATTCAAATACCTTAGTACTTCTTGTGGCTGAACTCTTACAACTTCTTGTGGCTGAACTCTTAGAAAGGTGTTTGATTTCCTTGCCTTTAATGCAATCCACACACACATCCCAGTCAGTAAAATCTAATTAAGGTAAGATTTCACCTTCTGCCAACATCATCATTTCTCTAGATGTATGACCTAACTTTTGATGCCACAAGTAAGCAGAGTATTCATTATATGCATTACGTTTATTACCAATATTATGTTCAACATGAAACAGGGATTTAGAATAATTAACATCAAGGTTGAAATGATGTAAACCATCCATTAATGTACTAGAACCATAATAGTACCGTTATTTATGCAAAGAAAAAAAAACTATTTTCAACATTGAAATTAAAACCTATCTTATCGCATCGATGACTATTAAGTCACAGGCGTGATTACTCAAAATTTGTCTAATTTCAGTTTTTATATATATTTAAAAGTTATTGGGAAAAAATGGAGGAGTCTAAACAAGTATATATACTTAATGTCACTAATATAATAATAATTACTATTGAATTTACGGTCACAACCTTGAAGAGCTATATATATACACTTAATATTAGTATATAATACTTAATAATAATTAACAATTAATAATGCACGGTTATAACCAAGATATATACTTAATATTAATATATAGTACGTAATAATATAGTAATAATAATTAAAACGATAAGTGATTGATTAAACAATTAAAATATAATTAATTAATTACAATCTAATTAATTAATTATATTTTTATGTGTTAAATATATTATAATTAATTAATCAATTAATTATTTTTTAATTAATCAACTAATTAATAATATTGTAATTAATTAATTATATTTCATAAAAAATTTTAAACAAATATACGTGTCTCACGCGTGTGACTTAAGTGTCACACTTGTGAGACCTCTCATCTTTTAACCATTCGAAGTCACAAAATCTAGAAAATTGAAGTCACAACTGTGAGTAATAAGTCACAGATATGACGATGAGATAGAAGCGGGAGCTGTTAGATTAAAGAAACGGTGAGATGGAAATGCGTAGTCGTCTATCCCATTTTCGAAGTCACAAAATCTACAAGATCGAAGTCACGATTGTGAGTAATAAGTTACAGGCGTGACAATGAGATTAAAGCAAGAGTTGTTGGATTAAAAGACGGTAGAGTGAAAATGCGTGTTATCCATCCCATTTTCAAAGTCACAAAATTCACAAAATTGAAGTCACAGCTATAAGTAATAAGTTACAGGTGTGACGCTGTTGGATTAGAGAAACAGTGAAATAAAACTGCGTGATTATCTGTCTCATTCATCTTTAATATATATACTTAATTAGTTAATGCTAAATTCTTCTACGTCATTTTTATCGTCTTTTAGGTTCCTTTCTTCTTGTCGACTTCAACATAAACTCATTAATTAATTATCGTAACAAACCTCTTTTCTTATAGGCCTGTATATTAAATCGCGAAGACAGTCCAAAGCACCAGCCCAACAAACGGCTCCTTTCCGGCACAACCAGCAAACGCAAAGACATCATTTGGCATTTGATGTTTTTGGAGAATTTCTATGTGCCCATTAAATTGTCACCATATAAAAACGGCAAACGGACAAGAGGAGGAGACTAGTTAGGAGTCAAAAGAAGGAGAAAGTGGTCTTTTAGCGGCATCTTGGAGTTCGTTGATCCCTTCTTCGCTGTATTTTAACCTTTGGACTCTTTGGTACGATTAGTACAGTTGTTAGGCATTGGATCCTCAGCAATTAGCTGTCATTTCTTGCTTAATTTGTTTCGGAAAAATTGGCACTGGGAGCTCCGAAGAAAGTTAGGTCCTAAGCATCATCCAGGTGCCAATGCCTGAAATAGGCAGGTAGTGGGACAGGTTGAGGTTGGTCACTCGTTTTTGGATCTTTACGCGTTAGAATCCACGCAATCCTTTTCATTTCTCTTGACGGGTCCATAGGAAATTGTAGTTGTAATTGTCATTCAACGGGCTATAATTTACTAAGAAAACAAACTTAAGGATTCCTTCCTTTACAAGTGTACAGACCAGCTCCAGCCAACGCTCGCCTGTCCCAGCCAAGCTCTGAACTTCGGCTTTTGTATTAAGACATTCTTTTGTCCTTGTTTGTCTCTTCTACAGTGTGGTAATCATCACAAGGATGAACAGACTTTTGTTCAGAGATAATCCATTTTTAAGCTTGATTTTAAACTTAACATGCAAGAGGCCAAATGCTTCTGTTTCTGGCGTATTAGAACTTAGAAGCTTAAAACCTGAGTTTGTTCTTGCTAGTTTTTCACTTATTTTACAGTTTACATTTCGTCCAATAATTCAAAATTTCTACATCAAAAGCGTAAACTAATTATTATATAGTTTAATTTGAAATAAATAGGATATTGAATTAAAAAATTTCACCGTGATCTTAATTCAAGGTCAAGTTGAAAGTAAATGAATTTGACTATTTCATTAAAAAGAAAACTATAGAGTTCCCCTCCCCCGGTTATCAAATTTATAGCAGCAAACATATACAGATTATTGCGTAAGTTGACAATCGTTTTTTCTTGTTTTTTTGACATACGTAAGTTGACAATCGTTAGAGCTCATAAAAGCAACCCTCTCTCTCCTTTGTTATGTGCTACTTCCCTTCAATCCCACTTCTTTCCGATTCTTCCACAACAAAACTCTCCCCAGTCCCCAAGAAGATCGTTTAAAGTTCGAATCTTTCCAATACGCAGATTCGAAAATGGCAAATGGGGATCTAGAAAGAGGCTCCAAGAACCGGGGAGCCAACAACAATGCCAACTTCGCTTCCTACTATGTTGAGACCTCCGACAAGGCTTGGACCTCATGGCTCATTCCTATGTTTGTGGTTGCTAATGTTGCCGTGTTCGTTGCTGTCATGTATGTCAACAACTGTCCCAGAAACAATCTGGGTTTTGATGGTGGTTGTGTGGCCAGGTTCCTTGGCCGCATCTCTTTCCAGCCTTTGAGAGAGAACCCTCTCTTTGGTCCATCTTCTTCTACGTATGTTATTTTTCTTCCTTGCCTTTTCATGGTCTTATTGAATATATCGTTAGATTCTGTGAAATCTTGATTTTTTTGTGTATAATTGGTTTTGATGTTTGAGTTCTTCTGTCTCGGTCTGGGCTAGTAAATTTTGGACCTTCATAGATTTAGGTCGTTTCTTAAGTTGATCATGATGTTGGTACTCGTCTTTTGTTTCGTGGAATTACTGATTTCTTGTTGCTAGGTTTTTGCTTTGCTATTTTGTTTTGCAATTGATTTCACTTTCACTTCGGTGTACTTGGGAACGCTAGGACTATTAGTAGAAACTTGTCTTCAAAGCTTGTGATCTTGATTTCGCTTTTTTCCATCATTCATTAGGATTTGTGGTTGTCTTGAGCTCGTTTCCTGAGTTCCCAAGCTGAGAGTTAGAGTTCAAACCATCACAATTTTGCAGGGACTACGCATGACAATACTAATTCTAAGGCTTTTGATAAAGGAAAAGAAAGGGAAGGGAAGATAAAGAATAAGGGGGGTGGAGTTTTATTGTGAAGCAGTCCTTCATGCTTTAACTTCAATATTAAACTATCTATTGGCCCTACTTTATGTTGTCGGACATCTAGTTGCCCTTAGGAAATTTATTTAATTTATGAGATCTAGAATGTTCCCTAGCTTCTTCTGGAGACTGCAAGTGTATAGGCATGAATTTCAATGCCAATTGTATTGTCATTTTCTTGCTGCAGATTGGAAAAGATGGGAGCCCTTGAGTGGAACAAGGTAGTGATCGGGCATCAAGGGTGGAGGCTCGTAACTTGTATGTGGTTACATGCAGGTGTTATACATTTGCTTGCAAATATGTTGGGATTGGTCTTCATCGGGATTCGCCTTGAACAGCAATTTGGATTTGGTATGTTGTATTATATTTTCATTTCTTATTACATCATAATTCTATTAAACTGATGAATGATTTGGCTATATGACTACTTGACACGTTAGGATAAATGGATTTTTTCTTCCTTTTTCATTTTTCCTATTTTACTATAATAGAAAATGGCTCAAGTTTGAACTTGTTTGATCTGAATGAATCATTTTAGTGGGTAATTTTATGGATTTTGCTTGCTAGTGGACCTTAGCACATGGTATGAAAGAGCATTAATTGAATTGTTGCATGCAGAATAGGATATTAGACTTCTTTCTTGGATTTTTCCATCGTTTAAAGTTTACGGATGTATGTTCCTATTAGTTCTTAATCGTCCTAAAGCTAATTCCCAATCCTGCGAGGCTGAGGTGTTTTTGGGCTGAAATTTTATAGATTATAGATTGGAATTATCTCATTCCTGTGAATGATTAATTGTCAACACCTCCACAAGAACATCAAGTTAATATTCATTTGTTTCCTCTTCATAATTGTTACCATTTTATTAAACACATATTTTATAATAACTTTTTTTTGTCTATACTGTGACAGCACTAGTTGGGATTATCTATCTGCTGTCAGGATTTGGTGGCAGCATATTGTCCTCACTTTTTATTCAGCGGAGCATTTCTGTTGGTGCCTCTGGTGCTTTGTTTGGACTTCTTGGTGCTATGCTATCCGAGCTTCTTACCAACTGGACAATATATTCTAATAAGGTATGTTTCAAATCACATACTAGGATAACTTCTGCAGATACAAATTTGTTAACCATTCAATATCCCAGTCCTCAATGATGAGGTAGTAGCTATATGAACAATGGTAAGTGCAGGTGTGGTATATTAAAATATTTACAAATTGACATGTGGTTGAACTCTTTTGCGGTGATTGTATCATACATCATCATCAGATAGACAGATAGTATTTAAGGGATGCTAGCGGTGATGTTTTGTAATGTCTAGAACTCAGTGAATTCCAGAGTGTATTTGAGATAGGTTTTCAAAGCTCAAAATAATTGATTTGATTGTCAAAACTCTGTTGTGATAATTGCCATGGTACTTAAAGGATTATGTGCAGGTGTGGACTTCTGAATGATGAATGAATGGTGGTTTTTAACTGTTTCTGGACATTCCTTCTTTCTGTAGGTTGCTGCTCTAATTACACTCCTTGTCATCATTGCTGTCAATTTGGCCATAGGAATTCTTCCTCATGTTGACAACTTTGCACACATAGGAGGTTTTCTGACTGGTTTTCTCCTGGGCTTTGTATTGTTACTTCGTCCTCAATTCGGGTGGGTGGAAAGGCGGCATCTTCCTGCTGGTGCTCGTGTAAAATCCAAACACAAGGTGTACCAGTATGTATTGTGGTTGGTTGCCATGATTCTTCTCATAGTTGGGTAAGTCCAGATGTTCTGAACTTTCATTTTAAGGTCTGTTTTTATATCTTCTTTTGAAGTAGTTAAACTCCTGGCTATACCAAAAGGTTGTTAAAAGAAACTCTCTTTTGTTAATGCATGCCGCAGTTTTACCCTGGGATTGGTGATACTGTTCAAAGGAGAGAATGCAAACAAGCACTGCAGCTGGTGCCATTACCTTAGCTGTGTGCCAACGTCAAGATGGAAATGTGACAACTGATTCCTTTTTTCTGTTCATTTTTTTAGGTTTCTTGGATTTTTCGTACATGTATTTTGTGACAACTGATTCCTTTTTCTTTACTCATAGTCTGTCAGTGATGTACATGCATAGTTTATGGACAGCCTTGGATTCGCGTTGGACGTGATTCAGATTGTTATTTGTACAGAACTATTCATCCATTATATTGATGCTTCTTTCTAGTCTTCTGGCTCTCATATCTGGTTTTGGACAATTCCATTCACATTTAACTTTTTGTTTTTCTAAGATCTACGCCCAGATCCAACTCGACTAATGAATAAAATTTCTGACAGTTTCCCACTGTCATCACGTCTAAGACTTTCTTAGTTTGTAGAGATATACACTTCGGTCTGCAATACCTCGATGAAAGCCACTGTTATGCCTTCCTTTGACCCCGCAGATATCTCAATCTCTAAAGCCTCTATTCCCCCTTCCAATACCACTCCGAGTCCCGGAAAGACCTGGCCCTAGGCTGTAGGAGATGAGGCTCCTTAGCAGATGTCTGGAAAATGGTTCTTTGATGTCCGTCCACCCTCTAGTGGACATCTTGAAGGAGGGAGCTACCAAATAGCGCTCGATGAGTTTCTTTTTGCACAAGAGACTACTTTTTCCACTTGGACTCACTACCATTAGGAGAAGCTTTGCCTTCTTAAAGTTACAGTCGATGAAGATAATAACTTCTTATTTAAGTTTACCTCGGTTGAACAAGCTCTTATAGTGATTGAAACATGACTTGGGAATTTTAATGATCAACCCATCTTCCTCTACAAGTTGAAGCCAAGCCTTCAACTCTAAAAATTCAAGATGCCGCAAGTTCCGCTGAGGATAAACGTACGCAATCAGACCACTAAAGAAATCAACTATCTAATTAATTATCCATGAAGACCTCTGTATCATTTTTTTGAAAAATTAAAATGAATTAATTAATAATCAGTACAACACTATCCTTCAACAAGGATAACAACATTCAGCCAAAACGGCATCATAGCAAAGAGCATATGAAACAATTGCTAGCTTTTTAAGAGTTTATATCCTTATGGATATTCAAAAGCCATCACCTAACTATATGCCTCTCATGTGTCTAGATGGAAATGCAGCTCTCTTTGAAGATGTATATTTGTTTAGTACCCTAGGGGACCTAACCAACCTAAACTAGACATGCTTTGGAGGTCCACGAGGAGTACCACTAGAGAATGTCAAGAACTTGTGAATCTACCATCTGAATAACTTTCAGATCAAGCGGATGTGAATCAAATTAGTCCTGTGGTAGTTACCCCTAGTGTAAGGCACCTTTAAGAAAGAGCTTATTTGAAAATGACGAGAAGGTGTAGCTATACTTGCTACTAATTTGGAACCTGTGGCAGGTACTTCTCTTCGATTTATCTCAACATTAGATCTTGAAAGTAGAGAAGAGATAAATCCATATAGGCAAATCCATCTTCTAGCAATGCTACTCAAGTTGATCTAAAGATTAAAGAAATCACACAACATGAGTAGGAGGCAGGTAATGGATTCAAGCTTTTGAGTAATGGAAGATCCCCAAAAAAAGAAAGAAAGAAAGAAATCTTCCAATATTAGATGGCTCAGTTGTCCTAACCAATAAATAGCTTTACAAGATTTATTAGGAGTTGCTATATCGTTCATAGTTAGTCTTTGGGAGACAAAACTTAAAGAGGAAAGATGCAAGAATGTGTCTTGTTCAAGCATCAATAGTAGCTGATCACTAATCATCAAAGACATCACTATATAAGAATATGACTGCATACAGGCTGTATAGGTTAGAAGTCACTCGATCGATCATAGAGAATTACCTTATTCACCTTACAGCCTCTTTAATCGCAGAGAGAATCCCCTTTCACCTTTATATATGCAATCGATCATGCTTTTCAGAAAGTTCACCTATGGAACAAACTCAAGGAAATTGGTGCCCCAATAAACTTACCTTGGATATTGCTTGGTGACTTTAGAAACATGCTTCATCCTATTAGCCCGAGGGTAATTTCTCTATTTGAAACCACTTTAATGATTTTATAGATTGCACAAGTTTCATGCAGCTTTTAAACCTTAATAAGAAATTTTTATACCTGGTGTAATAGTAATAAGGAAGGTGGCTCTTGAGAAAAAGATTGATAGAGCTTTGAGAAATGAATTATGGTTGTTTAAGTTCCCCAATAGCATAACACTGTAATCCCTTATTCTCATATCATACTCCAAAATCCCTTATTCTCATATCATACTCCAATTTTGGTGTAAAACATGCTAACATCCTCAAACTTCAGGCACCTTTTAGTTTCAACAACCGTTTTGCAGAATTTGATGGTTTCGAAGATCAATCCTAAGAGGCTTGAACATAGAAATTTAAGGGAACAAATAATTCACATGTTTGAGAAAGATTTAGAGTATCAAGGAGAAATCATAAATATTGAATAAGAGGATATTGGAGACACTCAATGTGCTGTGAATGAAACTAGAAACGATTTAATAAGAGCTCATCTTAACTTGTACAACTCTCCATTAGATGTAACTCTTATTGTTGAGGAGAAGGAGGCTTTTTCAAACTAATGCTCAAAAGTTACTCTTTAACCATTCTCTACGGAAGCAATGAGTCACACTGACTTGGTCGAAGGATGGAGATAGGAATACCTCTTTCTTCCATAAGTTCATCACCTCAAAAAAGGAATATTAACATAATTGTTTCCCTCAAAGATGAAATGGGAATATTAATTGATACTCAATAAGGACTGCCAAATGAAGCTTACAAATTTTTTTCTCAAACCTGAGGAGCTCCTTCTAATGCGACATCTTTTGTCCCTCTCATTAGATCCATCATTGGTGGTAAAATTCTTGCCTCAGATGTGGACTTATTAGCTAGACCTATCGCATTTAGGGAGGCTGAGCAAGTTATTTTTTCTCTGGATCCTAATAAAGTCCTAAGACCTAAGGGCATGAATGGATTCTTGTATCAAGGATCCTAGTCGCTAGTAAGGCACATAGTGTTTTATGCAGTAATGGATCTAAAGGAAAATATTGAAAAAGGTTTTTAAAAAAATTCTTATACTTCATCTATAAACTTCATTCCTCTAGCTTATTTAATGCTGAGGATTTCATTGGTTGGGTGGAACAATGCATGAAATCAATATCCTTTAGTGTCTTGATCAATGGTGAACCTACAGAGCTCTTTAGGTATTAAGAGGCTTGAGGCAAGGAGATCCCATGTCTCCTTACCTCTTTATCTTAGGAATGGAAGTTATTATGAGGCTTATAAAGCTAAACATCAATAATGACCCCACCTTCAAACTCTCTTCTTGACAAAAGAAGGAAAAAGTGAAAAGTTAGAAAAGACTAAGGTGGCCATCTTGTTCATTAAGTGTTTTCAAATTCCTCACTGAATCAACATTGTTCACGAAGTGTTTGTAGATTCATAAATGAACTAACATGTTTATTAAATGTTGCAAATTCTTAAATTTTTAGTAATGTGTAGTACGACATAGCTATTCGTTTGGTTACAGGAAAAGTAAAGGAACCTCCAAAATGAAAGCTTACTAGTAGACGCATTATGGTAGAAAACATTGACAAAATTGGCTTATAATAACATTTTGATCGATTAGTTTGGTTGATTGAATTGGATCAGTCAACCAAATAGTGAAGGATTTCTTGTCTATAAGAAGAACATTTTGATCGATTAGTTTGGTTGATTGAAATGGATCGGACAACCAAATAGTGAAGGATTTCTCGTCTACAAATAGTAGTTCAATTGATCAGGTTAGGTAGATTGACCGAATTTGGTTGCAAGTTTTAAGATATCATATTTTGCGTAATATAGACAAAGGGCTAATCAGCAGTCTAAACTGATGAAATCAAAAACCACTTTCGTTTTGTAATTGATGGAAACGAACAAGGGCTAATCAGCAGTCTAAAACTAAAACATATAGCAGATGCAATAAAACACGCAATCCACGTGATTCACAACACTAGTCCTGTCTAAGAAGTCCACAACATCAAATTCAAAGACTATCATTAGATACCCTTCTCTAACATTGACCTAACCCTCATTGGAAGACCATATAGTCTTATAAATCCTGCAGCATCAGCCTGATTATATATCTGCCCACCCTCAAATGAAGAAATGTCCTCCCTATAAAGACTATAGGGACTCGTCCGCCCTGTTACAGAAAAGGAACCCTTGTATAATTTCAGGGTTACTGAACCAGTTGTTGTTGCTGTGACCTTCTCCATGAATGCATCCATTGAATCACGAAGAGGATCAAACCACCTGCCTGCATAAACCAGCTCTGCATATTTAAGAGCCAGAGAATCTTTAACTTGCACTGTTTCTCGGTCAAGTGTCAAAGACTCCAGCTCACGAACAGCAGCAAATAGGATGGTCCCTCCAGGAGTTTCATACACACCACGGCTTTTCATACCAACAAGTCGGTTTTCAACCATATCAATACGGCCAATTCCATGCCTTCCACCAATCTCATTGAGTTCAGACAGTAAGGATGCAGGGGACAGCTTCTTTCCATTTACTGAGACTGGAAGCCCTGAAACTATGCCTATCACAACATATCTACAGAAGAATATTGGAAGGGAAAGAAGAATTAGCAATGGAAGAGAATATTACAAAAAATAGTTCGAGTGAATGATAATTACTCTGGTTGGATAGGTGCATCTTCTGGATCTACTGTCATCATGTACATATCTTTCTTAGGCTCATTTGCCGGATCCTCCAAAATGTCACCCTAAATGTTGCAATTCCATTGAGTAGCAGGAAAGAAGATAAGCAAAATGATGGAAGTAAAAATGAAAGCTTATTAGGAAATAATAGCAAGTGTAGGCTCATTTGCCGGATCTTCCACAATGTCACCCTAAATGTTGCAATTTCATTGAGTAACTGGAAAGAAGATAAGCAAAAAAGATGGAAGTAAAAACAAAAGCTTATTAGGAATTAATAGCAAATGTTAACAGTCAAGGATGTTAGACCAAAACTTTCAATTGTAATCATATGGAGGTTGACTTTTTCCAAAGTTATCAGTTGTATAGTTCTATAAAATACAAATACATATACACCCACACACGTGTGTGTCTGACATGTAAGTTATCATTGATATGTACTTAACAAATGATGCACAAACGGTTAAATGTGTACAACAGAACATCTCTATCATGTCTCTGCAAAGTCTAAAGGTCAAAATGCGACTTCACCGTAAAAAACTGAAAATTCATATAAGAAGATTTCCAGTAATGCATCATAAAATTATTTTAAACGAACTGTTATATCCACGTCAAACTTGAGTTATTCAACTTGTACATAAGCATCCTTACAATTTTCACAATTATTATATTAGCAATTTGAACATTATATTTCCACCAAATATAGTTACAGCTTCCCCAAGAATAGTTGAGCCAATAAGTCAATAATATCCATTTAACTGTAATCAACCCTCCAAGTCCAACAATTACACCTTATTTCCTATTCATATAAGAAGCAAATCATACCTCATGACTAAGTGCCACAAGTTCCTGTCTCTGCTATATATAGACTTCTTAGTCACTGGGACCGGCACATTATGCTTCTTTGCATATTCAATAGCATCTTCTCTTCCGGTAATATCCCATTCCCTCCAGGGAGCCACAACTTGTAGCTCAGGATTTAAAGCAAAAAACGTGAGTTCAAATCGAACCTGAACCCAAAATCAAAAGAGCAAGGTTGTGTCAGAAGAAAAGTAAATCGAAAACTATAACTTTTATGCATGGATTAATAGTTGTATATGCCTGATCATTTCCTTTGCCTGTGCAGCCATGACAAACAGCATCAGCTCCAACTTCTTTAGCAACATCTACCATAGCTTGAAATGCTTACTGCCCCTTTCACTGCCTCTCAAGTGAAGGTGGCTTTATTTCGGTTGCATGGTTCTAAAGCTCCGGGCCCGGATGGGTTTTCGGCCGGGTTTTTTCAGCACACTTGGCTTATCACGGGGCAATTGTTCACGGAAGCGGTGTTAGAATTCTTCTCCTCGGGGAAGATGCTGAAGGAACTCAATTCCACCTATATCTGTCTCGTCCCTAAGAAGGAACGGCCTGATCGTGTCACCGATTTCCGCCCGATATCTTGTTGTAATACAATTTACAAGGTGATTGCATCTCTATTGGCTATGCGGTTGAAGGATTTGCTGATTGAGATTGTTAGTCCTGCTCAGGGTGCTTTTCTTCCCTTGCGGAATATTGGGGATCAAATATTGTTGCTGCAGGAACTGTTGGGGGATTACAATTCGGGTAAGAAGGTTGATAGTTGTGCAATGAAGATCGATTTATTTAAAGCTTATGACACGATTAGTTGGGGATATTTGACGGATTGCATGCTTGGGATTGGCCTCCCGTCTCGGTTTTGCGGATGGGTTACACAGTGTATTCATACTCCTTCCCTTAGTGTTTTGGTTAATGGGCTTCCGACCAAGCCTTTTCAGATCCATAGAGGGATCCGTCAAGGGGATCCATTGTCCCCCTATTTGTTCTCGCTTGCAATGGAAGGATTGTCTAGGCTCTTGAGTAAGCTGACTCAAAGCAACGGGCGTTTTCAATACCATCATCGGTGCCGGGAGCTGCAGCTGTCTCATCTTTTCTATGCGGATGATGTGATCTTGCTTTGTCAGGCTAATTCTCATGTGATTAGTCGGATGTTAAACTTGTTGGATACCTTCTCTCAGTGGTCGAGTATGCGCAGAAGAGTGGAATTTTTGTTTCTGCTGATGTTGTTAATCGTGAGTTTCTTAGTACGATGGCGGGGTTAACTCTCCAATCCCATCCGTTCAAGTATCTAGGTGTGCCGATTACTTCAGGTAAACCTAAATACTCGGATTTTGTTCCTTTGTTAGACAAACTGAGACATCGCATCAATGCTTGGCAGCATCGTTTCCTTTCTTTTGCTGCGAGAGTTACCTTAATAGTTGCGGTCTTGACCAGCATGCCTATTCATTGGGCGGCGCATGTTATTATTCCGAAGCGTGTTGTTAAAGACATGGATCGCATCTTGAAAACCTTTCTTTGGACGGGTAAGCAGGGTAATTGTAAAGGAGCGAAAGTCAGGTGGAGTGATGTTGTAGTTCCTAAAAAGCAAGGGGGTTTGGGTATAATTTCTGTTGTGCGGATGCAGCGGGTGTTGTTGATGAAACGCACTTGGCGGCTTTTTGCGGATCGGGAGGCCCTATGGGTGAAATGGGTGCAGACTTTTCGCCTCCGTGGTCAGAGTTTCTGGCACATTCAGCCGAGGATAGATCATTCTTGGATCTTTAAATATCTTTTGCAATCTCGTGAGTTGATCTACCCTCTTATTACTTGGCAGATTGGGCATGGTGAAGAGGTCCACTTCTGGTACGA
>JAOTAX010000197.1:30827229-30838745 GCA_025629825.1 Erythroxylum guanchezii
ATCATCATATATGTAAAGGTAAGACAATTATTTGCTCATTTCATCAACCACATTCCATCATATATAAAGCACCATTTGTGATCAAATAACCCATCATCATACATATCTCATTCAACAAATCATAAGGAACAATATGCTACTTACTTGCGTTAGCTTTAAGATCTTCAAAATCACCATTAAACCCTAACTCTTTCATCTCCATGATCATCAAATTTCATGGAGGAATAGGTTGGGTCTTTGAGTAGCAAGGTTAAAAAGACAAAGAAAATGAAGTAGCAAGTGAAAAGTGAGAACAAGATTTAACATTGATGAAAGTGGGAGAGAGTGAGTGTCGTGGAGATGAAGAAGAAATGAAGAAGATGAAGAACAAATGTAGAAGTTAAGCCAAATGGGGTAGGTGTCGTTTTTGGCAAGTGAAAGACCAAAATATGGTCTTTCACTTGATACAAAAGTGACTTAACAAGTGGTGTGGCAAGTGACACTTGTCACTCGCCACATGGTCCCTTTTGGTCCACTTTAATAACTAGTCCATTTTGTCTCCAATTTCTACTCCAATTGTCTCCCAATTTTCAATGACATAAGTCATTAAATCCCAAAGTCATTTATAAAAATTTCCATTGCCATTTGACCCTTATTTTTACTACTATTCATCAATTGTTCTGCCACTTGGTATTTTTCCTAGTCCAAAATACTCTTAAATTCCAAAAAATTCTCAAATTTTTACCAAAATTTCTAATTCACTACTTATACATGCCCGTTCAATTTTTAAGACACAAAACCATAATTCACATCATATTCACATTAAAACGACCATTTATACCCGAAAAATGTCAATTGAGTGCATGAACAATTATTTTCATGTGCAAGAACTACTATTCACGTGTGAGCATACTATATTATACATGAGCATGAAATGCAATTTTCTAAATCGCTCTTTATTCTCACAAATATCGATTTTTTAGGTTCTAAATCACCCAAAATCGCTCTAAATCGCTCTTTATTCTCACAAATCGCTCTTTATTTGCAAAACTCACCCAAAATTTGCAATTATTTTTCAGGAATCTGAAGAGTACCCCGTCGGGCAAACGGGAGTTCATTGAAGAGGTCGGGGTCAGTTGTGTCTGTCCTTTGTCTTTGATTATGTCTATTCCGCAATTTCTTTTATAAAATGATGTATTGTATTTTTAGTGGGCCCCAATTGGCCACAGATCTGTATGATCGTAATGTCTTGACTGAATTTTTATGAAGTGGAAAATTTTGTTTACTGATCGTTCTGCTCTAGCACGCCACTTCCGCTAGTCACGAGCTCGGACATCACCAACGATGTCGGGTTCGAGTCTTGCGGGAGTGGGGTGTTACAGTTTCTCCTGTAAAACACACATCTCCCTTCCGAAAGAAGGGCCATTATAAAAATACACTTCTATATCTACTAATAACCAAAGTTTAATTTGAGCCTGCAAACTACATTTCTATGCTCAATTGAGTCCACTTTTACGTCGCGAAATTCATAATTCAAGTATACCAATTCTAACTCAAACATCTTCATTTATACTCAATACATCCAGATATTCTCAATTCTAACTAAAAACAACTCAATTTAATCCATTTCATGCACTTCTATAAGAACATAACCCTTTCCAAATTTGCATCTTACAAACTATGAAGAATTTCAATACAACACTTTTATGAAAATTGATCCACATAATATTTTGAAATTTTTAAAATTATTTTTCAACCATTTTTGAGTTGGACAAAAAATTACCATGTCATCCAAAAATGACTAACTCACCTCCTAGAATCAAATGACACTAATCTTGCATTAAAACTCCTCAAGGTTTGTGAGAATTAGAGGATTAAAGCTCAAAGGTAACTCATTTCTATTCACCAGTAAAATGGGTCGATTAGTGTCAGGTTTCCCTCCTTTCCTACTATTTTAGGGTTGTTAGACGTGATGATGGTGTTACTTTCACCCAAGTATAACTAAAAATAGGAGATCCGTGACTTAACCAAATGAACCGAAATTTTTAGTCGTTATTCCTCCAAATCTGGGTTATGTTTAGGAGTTTTGTATAACGTCCTGAGAGCTTTTTGTAGAGTTCTAGACAGCTGGACATGGTGATCAGACGGTGAAGGTATGAGTGTTGCAAGTTGGGAGTAAATAGTAACCTACAAGAAAAAGGGTTTAAGAGAGAAATGAACTTAAGTTGTCTTAAGTTCAACTGATACTTTTATAGGCTTTTCTTCTTATTGATCCATTATAAGTAATTTAACAAAAAATTTGGATCATTTCACTAATATTCTAATGGCTAGTGAATCTGGTGTCTTTAATGCATACCGGTCAACCAATGCTTTGCATATATCTATTATAATAGCTACTTTTTCGCTTTAATGTCTAAGAAGGGTCCCAAAACACCATAAATTTGTGCTTTCTTATTGATTTTAGCATAAAGAAGCTTTTGGGTATATTTTCCACACATTTCTATGTGATTTTTAATATTTTAAACATCATTGTTTCATATTTGTATGAGTGAGCCCTTTGGAGTTATCAAGTGAATAAGTAAGATATTTTTAGTTGTAATCCTTTGTTGGGGTGTGGGATATTATACTTGGGAATATTCTTATTGGGATTAAGGTGCCTATTTACGTTGGAATAAGATTGTAAGGAGGATTTATCTTTATTAAGAAAAATTGTGCAAAGGCTATTATTCGCTTTATATAGTGGAATTTGAAGAAGAGATTTGGGAGTGGACATAGGCAAGGATTATTTAACAAATTACTATAAATCAGTTTGCCTTCTCTCTTTCCTATTCTCTTTAAATCATTGTTCAACTGTTTAATTAATTTATGTTAAACAATTTCCTTATTTACATTGATTGTTGTAATTAAGTACTTTGGTTTAAAAAATTGTTGAATTTAATCCTAAATACATAACTTTTTAAGTTCTTTTATTTCACATTGATCTTTAAAATAATCATTAAGTAAAAGTTGAAAATTAAGTAAGGATATATGGAAGTTAATTATTGATCTAATGCCTCTTTAAGGTCCTTAATTGGCTTTCATATGGAAGGAAAATTTTAAAGTGATAGTACAAGCATTATACTTCAATTGACTACTTTAGTTTTCAATTATTAGAATGATAGTTTTCACCCAAACATCAATTATCAGATATTTTCATACAATTCAATGGGACATTTCTTAATTAAAAGAAAAGATTTAATATGGGTTAGATTTATTAATCTTGAAGTATAGATTGATCTAAGCGACAAAGAAGAGATAAGTAGGGGAATTCAAGTTGGTAAGACCTAAACAAGTGAGTAGTTTAAGCAATGTAACCAAGTATGCATACAAATTACTGAAGAAAAAAAGCTCTTTATAACATAAAAATGAAAAAATCAAAAGACTTTAGTTCAATATATGATATGAGGAAATAAAAAAGAAATGGAATTTTGAGCCCTTAGATGTTTGCATAATGATTAAGAGCCCCCAATTAGAAATATCAATTAGTTTCATCTTTGGTAACTAAAGCATAATTGAAAAGAATTATCAAGATTAGGAAAAGGAAAAGGAGAAGTTGAAAGAAGAAGTATCATAATGGAAAGGTAAAGTTGTGAGAATAGAAGAAGAGTGGAAGAAAAAGATATAAGATGAATTTTTTCAAGGGAGGAGAGTAAGGCATAACAAAATTCTTGAAGACAAGAGATTACTTGGAAAGCAAAAAAACTAAGGTGAATTAACCATTATGCAACAAGCCAAGAATGATGAAATAAAAAGAAAGGGTTAGAGTGTGATTTGGAGATAAAAATACAAATATATTGACCGAATGTAATCAAAAGTTGAAAAGGTTAAAAGGAGTCATAGAAAATCAAATTAGGTAATTAACAACTTAGTCGATGATGATAAGAATGTAAATAAGATTTGGAAGAAGACAACAAAGATGATTATAAAAAAAAGGAATCAAAAGTTTGAAGAAGATAATGAGAAGTTAAAAAGAACCACTGATAAAAATAATAGGTGAGTGCTCAAGTGGATCCACAAGATAGGCAATAAGAAGATTCAAGATCTAACAAGGAGCGTTGAAGTTTATCACAAAGATAACAAAGAGCTAGAATAAATGGAATAGATTAAATATGAAATGTGGCATCAAGAGTTAACTAAAAGCAATTGCTTTAAATGAAAATTATGAGATTAGCATTGCCAAATAAGAAAAATGATAAATGAAAGATAATATTATGATAAAAAACAAACTTTTTGTACTCATCCTTATCTTTTTGATAGGTGAGTATCTAAAATCAAAGCTCTTAGAAAGAGAACTAAGAAGAACATCAAAAGGAACTCATATCTCACTCACTTAAAATGTTAAAGCTCACACAAATTGAAAAGTCTGAGGTAAAGAAACTAAGCCTTTGTTTGGATTAAAGGAAAGCAAGAGAAAAGAAAGAAAGATAATTGCATTTCTCTTAGTTTCTATTATTTGGACAAAAATAAGCAAAGGGAAAGTGAGGGAATAAAGAGGAATAGGAGAGAAATTTGAACCAAATGTATTTCCCATCAAATTGGTGGGAAAGGAGGAGAAATTCAAGACAAGACAAGCTAATATAAGTAAATTATCATTGTATCCTTATTTAACAAAAGGGATTCAACCACATAAAGGTCTATAATCATGGCACAAAGGTCTCAAAAAATTCTTTTGTCTAATATAAGTTTCAATTCCCTCCTTTGATAAACAAGGAAAACAAATAGGGGAAAGGAAATCTCATTTCTCTTCCATTCTTTTCTCCTCTTTTCCCCTCAATACTTCCTTTCCTTTCCCTTGTGCAAGTAAGGATCCAAACAAAGGCTAAAAGAAAGAATGGATCAGCTTACTAGAAAGCTCGTATTAGAAAAAACATAAGCTTCAATTAAGAAAGAGAGTTAGTTGAATACTCTTAGAGCATAAACATATGCTTATGTTTGCCACACCATCTGCATTTGCTTATAAATTCCTATCTACATCAGTACCTATATTCTTGACTGCATCAACACACTAATTTCTATTAATCGTAATCACTTATCAATTTTTACCTATCTTAGGATACCAATATTTACTAATTTTAGTATATTATTATCCACTAATTTCTACACAATCTTGCTAAAAATAAGTATGTTTTATCCAACTCACTCTATTTTAATTCATTTAACATATATGTTTTGCATTTACAACTAATAACATCATATGGGCCTAGTTTTTATAAATTGGTCATGATAAAGGTGATGAAGTACACATAAGTATTTTATAAGAATAAAAGGGATCGTTAAAGGTAAAATGGTCAACTTGGTGCAAAAACATGAAAAGATGTTGCAGTTTATAAGAGATGCATGTATTACTAACACTTCCACACTTGGGAAATTTTAGTCAACGCTAAACATCTAGATGGCCTTGAAGTTCAAAACTCCAGGTTTCGAGAAGTACGATGGCAACAGAAATCTTAAGGCTTATTTGAGGATTTTGTATAAGAAGATGGAAGCTTACTTTGAAAATGACGATCTGTTAGTGAACTACTTTCTTAAGTCTTATTGGTCCAACAATAAGTTAGTCTCTAAATGTGAATCAATTTTTGAATGTGAATCAGCTTATGATGATACATTTGAGAGATTTGGTAAATATATTTATGAATCAGTGCAAAGTTTAATTAGGACACAATTGTAAGCCATAAAGATATATAAAAAATGAACAAGAAGTCAATGAAAAGCTTAAAAGAATACCTAAAACGATGGTATGTAAAAGCAAATAAATCCCCCAATTGTCTTTTTCAGAGAAAGAGATTGTAGACCTATTCCTCAAGATGCTAAAAAGTCTTACTATAAAAATTATGGAAATTCTTAAGACCAATATTTAATATAACTACTCACTCTCTTTTTGTTAACATTAAAAAGAGAAAATATTATATATAAACTATAAGTATTAAAAAAATTAACTTCCTTTTCCCTATTAAAAAATAGGGATGACAATGGGCTGACCCATGGGTCAACCCCAACCATGTTTTTTAAAATAATTTTTTTAAAATTAAAAATATAGAAAAATTATTTTCTTAATTAGATTAAGGTCTGAGTTACCTAGACCCAAGCTTACTTGAAACCCAACTCTTTTAAGTAAAACGAAGTCGTTTTGCTTAGAATAATTGGACCTCGAGTTTGTTTGGACCTGGGCCTAGTTTCAGCCTATAGGTCAGCTCATTGAAAACAACTAAATTTAAGCCATGAGCCAAAAATTGCCATCCCTATTAAAAAATATCATATCGACAAATTGTACATACAAAGTAGTTTTCAAAGAAATAAATAATTCTCAAAATCTTATATACAAATTCAAAGATAAATCTTTCTTTCTCATAGGCATATACAACAATTTTGTGTCCCCCTAAATATGCATTTTAAATCAATATGCTCGAATAATATCAATATTAAAATATGTGTTACTTCCTTTTATATGTCGCTAAGAGTTTGCTAATCATTTCCTTCCTTGGTTTAATAATTGGTGTTCTAACACAATTTTTTCGTACTTGACTTATATGAGGGCTCTTAATTATTTTTTTCTTTGAAATTAATTTTGAAGATACTATGGTTATTTGATATAATTTTTGGTATTCATTTTATGTAACTTGATATTTACATACAAGGCAAAGAAATTAATACTACACAAACATAGATCCTAAGTGGTTAACTGTTAAACTTTTTGCAACCTAATTCTTTTTTTGTTTACCTAATAAACACCGTTTCAAAAAGTAATTTCTTTCTTATAGGCCCATAATCACCTCAAAAATGACATCTCACTTGATACAAATGGTAAGAATTAAAGAAATTGGAGTGAAACTTATAAGAATATGGCATTTATATTTAGGTCTTCTTTGGATGTAATGGTGAATGGGAACTCTCTTTTAGATTGTATAAGTATTTTGTGTGACTAGGAGGCCTAGTATCTAAATTGACAAATGACGTTTTTCTTTGACAAAAATATGGCCTATGATGAACATATGTAATGCCTTCTGATAAATGTGAGGCCAAAAATGATAATCAGGTAGGTGAGATTGTTGTATGCTTTTTTTGGGTGGCCTTTTATGAAATTTATACATATTATTGCTTTAAAAATTAGTCCTTTAAATCTAGATTTTGCACCATACATGAAATATTAAATTTTTGTTTATCTTGGAACCTAAAAGATGATGAATGCGTATTGAAATTTTCATGTCTATAATTGAATATTATATGCCAATGTGATGATTTAAGATATGTCTCATCGTTATGCACATGTTTTCCCCTCACAAAAAGTGTTGCTATTAGGTGATGTATTTCTATAAATTTATCCATTCACATGCCTATCATTTGAGCTCTTTTAAGATCTAAATATCAATATTTAATTATTCACTCCTTAAAATGAACTTGGACAGTCATTATCCTTTTTTAGTTTCTCCTTCTGTAACAAATCTTCCACTTCATTGTTAGTAATATATACACTCTTAGAATCTACCATGTTATAAATTTTACATTTAATTTCTTATTCTCAATCATGCATATATCTAACATTTTTAACCATTTTACACTTGGAAGATATCTTTTTCATTTTTATGTTTATAGCCTCTTAACTTTCAACAAACTCATCTTATGAAAGTTTAATATCATAAATTTCGTCATAATCATTATCATCAAGAGAGTTTATACTGGAGGATACCTTACCATAATTTTTAATGAGGAACATGTGGACCTTATTATTGGATTCTTTACTTCTAGTGTAGCTTGTATAATCCTATTAGGCCTTTAATACTCTTTTCTTCATTTGTCCCTTCTCCTTATTCTTTTCACTTCATTCTTAATTATCTTTTCGATTCTCATCAAGCTTGTCATGAGTAAAATCAATATCATGAACATCGATATCTTTATGAAAATCATTACCTTATAAGATCAAGTATGTGCCAAATATCATGAATATTTTAACATATTAAAATTTTAGATAACATATTTCTATTTAACACCAAAAAAAAAATTTCCATAACCATATTATTCATTGAAATGTGCTTGTTTTCATTTCAATTCTAATCACTCTTCTTTACAATCTTCCATAATCAAGATTTTTAATCATGAAAACGATTTCCATCTTAATTCTCCAAAACAAGTAATCATTTTTTGTGAAAAATTGAGCAATATTATTATCTTGGTCTATTAACTAAAAGGTGATGAAAATCATGTCATAATGATCTTTACCCAAACTTTGCTAAAAATCTATTTGTAATGAATCAGACTCCTTAGATACTATTTGTTGGTCCTTAAATGGTAAATAAGATGAAGTGAATTGTTTGTGTACACCATTTGTCCTATTTGAATACTAATAAATTGGTTGCATATTCTAAAGAATAATTATGTCATTTTCTTATACAAAAATCACAAAAAGGTCACAACAAGGAAAATAGAGATAAAATCAATTTATAGTGGTTTAACAACACAATCTTGCCCTATATAAGCTCCTTAAGTTCCATTTGAGAATTTAATATTGTCTTCATCAATAAAAGAATGTAAGACTTTCATACACGTATCTTCCTTTTGGTGAAGAGAAATCCTTAAACATCTTCTTTTAATTACTTAAATACTGTCTAAAAATTTCTTGATCATATAATATACTAAAGGCTCATATCAAGCTCACACATATATAAATATATTCAAATCTTTAAGAGCTTCTAAAGACTCCCTTTAAGGCCATGTTTCTTCCCACAACTCAATCACGATATACTTATATTAAAAACGAACTCAAATTCATATTAGATAAAAAAAGCTAACTATTATAATGACTAATTTTAGGATACATTAGGTTAGTTAATCTTAACTCGGGGATGTTCTGGTGGTGTTTAAGCTAGTCGAACACCCAATGCTCGCTATATAATTTTTAAATAATCTCAATAGTCAATCAACCTAAACCCCTCAACTAGTTAATGGTTCATCAATTAACACTTTGACTAGAGAAAGACAAATGACCCATTAAATATCCTTTCGTTTTGTTTTAAATTTTTAGTAGCCAACTAATATCTTTAGGATGACTAAACTCATATAGAAAATAATTTTAAAACATCAATTCTCAAGGATTTTTAAAGGTTTATTTATAAAACACACTCTTTTAACAAAAAACTTAATTCAGAACTAAGGATGTCAATTTTGGCCCAGTCCGGCCGAATTTTAGCCCAGACAAGCCATGGGCCAAAATAGTTTAGCCTGTCTAGAACGACAAAAACGACGTCGTTTTGTAATTCTTTTTAAAAAAAGTAAGGATAGGTCGGGTTGGGTAACAAACTAGTCAGCCCATGAGGGGGTCGAGCTGCGGGTCAACTAGCTCCGGCCCACGGACCATCCAACCAAGCCCGAGCCCGACCCAACTCATTAACATCCCTATTCAGAACAATTTCAAATTTTCTCCAAAGTTGTCTTAATATCAAAAAGTTTTGTCTAAAGTTCAAACAAATTTTCTATTGATTACTAAACGATCTACATATTATATCCTACATGTAAATAATCATACAATAATGGAGTTCCTAATTTATTTAAATGACTATTATAAGGTTAGAAGTAATTTTATATTGATTGCTAAATATGGAAAGACTTCATTCTTTTTTGTTACTAGTTCACTTAACATAAATTGCTTTGAAACTCTCTTGAATGTCTCATGCCATTTGTGTTTCGGTGTTTCACTCACGCCCTTATTAACAAATGTTTAGCACAAACCAATTAAATAGAACAAACAAGAGAAATATGACAAAGCCAATTTTTTATTGATATATACATAAAAATACAATACAAAGGAACTCAAGTTACTTCCTTCTTACAGTACTCCATAATATAACCACTCAAAAGACTCTCTACCTGAAACTCTCAATAAGAATTTTCTCTCAAAACTCTAAACTGTCTTATATATGATTGAATATATTCGATATTACAAATGAATTATAAAGGATTTCTTTATAAAACTCTATGAACTTAGGGATTAAGTAAGTTGAAACTACCCACTTTCTTCGCTAACCCATTAAGTTAGTATGGAGTTACTCATTTTACGCCACTAGCTCCTCTTTTGCACATGAGAAATATGTTTAGAGGATGCCAATTCATTACTACATCATTTGATTCATTTTTCCACTACTTCAAGAAGTACTCCCACTTTTCTTAACCCACAACTTTCATATTCTTATCATATGTTGCCATATTATCATCTCTTGAAGAAATACGTCTTGATAAGACTTTGGTTTATTCATCTTGTCCATCTAAGCATATTCACATCGTAGTCTGTAAGGCCCCAAAATATACCCTATTTAAAATAATACATTTTTATGAAAGTGCATGTGTGATGGGAGTTAGAATTTTGCTATGATTAGAATATGAAAGACTTCTAACTTGAATTTTTGATCAAGTAAATTATACTGAGTAAATTGGAATTAATTAATACCCTTAAAGGATTAAGGTAATTAAATGTATATTTGGACTAGGAAAAGTATCAAGTGCCAAGTGAAGTTGGTACATGAAAATTAGTATGACTACACCTATACTTTAAATGACATTTGGCACCATTGGATGATTGATATGTGGACTAGTTTTATAGGTGACTAGTGGCAACATTTTAATTAGGCAAATGGCATTACATGCATTAAGACATGTGGCTTGATAAATTAAGGACACCTAGCAAAGCAATAGTTGAAGCGCTACAGCTCATTTCAACAGCCTACTCCCTCACTTTGGCTTCTTTCAAACGAAATTTCATTCTCTTACTCCCCCTCTCAACTTCTGGACCTTTGTTGAAACTTAGATCATCATCTTTATAAGTTATTTCATTAATAAATAGGTCTTGTGATGCTATGATTGATGCTAGAAACTGGTTCGGGTGAGTAGTTATACTAGACAGGTTTTGGTATTTTATCCATATCTTTCTCTGTAGGTATCTAAATTGGATTAATTTAAATTTTTATTAAACTAGAAACTTATATCTACAACTTTCATGAAGGCGTAGAATTTGATTTCTGCCACTAATTTTGTCAAAAAGTGGCTTGAAGTTGAGTATCTGGAATCTGTCACTGTTTGTGAACAGTCTGTAGTCATTTGGGGATAATTTTCAAAATGCTGAACCAAATTGCATAACTTTTATGTCAATAGAAACTTACGACATAAAGGAACAAATATGTAGAAGAATGATTTGCCTAAATCCTTCATTTTCATTGTCAAAATGACCGTGTAACATTGACCCAAAAGTCTATTTTGTGGAAAAGTTGGAAGAAATGAAGTGTTTTCACTGAACTTGCTTTGGTATTTTGATTATAAATTGCAATGTGGATCTTCAAATATGTTAGTTCTTAATTCAGATTAAACTAGAGACATATTTCTACAACTTTCTTGAAGAAGTTGAATTTTAATTCTGTCTTTAAGATTTTCAAAATTTGGCATGAAATTGAGTCTTGGCTTAGGTTGTAGCACTACCAGGGACAGAAATCATATCCTGTGATTTTTGAATAAACTGT
>JAOTAX010000197.1:30838845-30850222 GCA_025629825.1 Erythroxylum guanchezii
TGAGTTTCCAAATGGGAAATTATATGGTTTGGATTTGTATAAGATTGAGTAAAGATGAAAGAAATGAAAAAAAAATTTATACCGATTTCGGTTTTGGGATTAGGCTAAGGCTTCTAACGCGACGCTTTGTGAATTTTTTTTCGTTACCCGGATGTCGGACCTGTGTTTTTGTCCTTACGCGATTTGAATTCGATTTTGTTCCGCATTTTGCAATCGGACATTAATTTCGATTCGAATTCGATTTCGTTTTCGCTTTTGTGTTGTCGCTTTCGTTTCGCTTCACTCTCTTCGTGCTCGTTTTTCGTTTCCGTTTTGAATTCGCTTTGCTTTCATTCGTATTACGTTCTTTGTTTTCCGTTTGTTTTCTGGTTGGGTTCCGGGAACAAGATCCAACAATGATTATCCAAGGCGTTCGATGCATGTTTATATCATTAGAAGTGCTACTTATATGTAAATATGATTGACTACTTGTTTTGCACATGAAATGTCTGAAATGACTTGTTTTGCTTTAAAATTGTTGAGTCCTAGTTGTGGGTAAATAGGCGTGCCTAGAAAGGTCTGCAGTTGCTCCTGTGACACTTCAGTACTGATACTTTGATGTCTTCTATTATTAACACTTCAGTGTCTTCTGTTATTGAGACATAAGTCTCTTCTGTGATATGATGCCAATTATGGTATCTTCTGATTAAATCTCGTTACCCACTTTTGTTGACGGATTAGTAGTCATTTGCTTGTGTATTCTGATATATGTTGGATTTTCAAATAAACTAAATGATGTTTTGAACTGAAGGGATTGTACCTTCTTTGATACTCAGTTCTGTTAACTATGCAATTGTTCTAAACTTTAAATATCTGCTTATGCTATAATGTGATTCAGTATGATTAATTGTCAAATTACGCATAGTTTAGTTATTACTCACTAAACTATATGCTTAGCACGGTGGATTTGCCCCGTGTAGGTTCTAAGTGAAAGTTATAAAGACTAGGACAAGACAACCGTAATGGCCAATGAAGTCTGAGTGTTATTTTGAAAATAATGTAAAAAATTTTGTTTGACTTTTGGGCTTATATCTGATATATATATGTGAATTTGTTTGTAAGTTGTAACAATGATACTTCAATTTGGTTTGGATTTTTCAGCGAATTTGTGTTAAGTACTATGTTATTTAATGTATGTTTGCCTGAATTGTTTACTGGAAGTTTTTGTATGCTTTGATTTGTTTGTACTGTTTTGTGTGGCATTCATATATCCTTCTAGGGGGTATGTGGGTGTTACATAGTCACATTACTCTAAGATATAAGTTAGCAACATATCGAGTCATTGTGTAATAAACCATATAGATTTATATACCTTTTGACCTTCTTGTCAAAGTTATGCTCCTTCTCTTACCTTTAGACTCTACATGACTTAGTTATGTGCTCCATCTTTGATCTCACATTTGAATCTTGCCTCTCACGGAAGATTTTTGCTAATGCACACTAATGTATGTTATTGCTTGCTTAATCTCAAGCTTTTGCCAATATTGCCCATTTTTTCTTACCTACTCACAAATCTTTACCTTGTTTCATTATTAATATGCCATCTCTATATCAATATGAGTGTCAAGCATTGGTCAAGGTTCACCAATACTTACATAATTTCCTATTTGGATTTAAAATTTTAACAAACTACCCCTCGTGAAAAACTTGACACCCTCGTTGAAATAATTTATAAGAACTCCTTTGTGAACATTTCTCTCATAGAATTAATCTTTAATTTCATTAAGACATCACCTATGTATCATTTTTCCTCTTCGTCGGAATGTATTACTTGGATGCTCCTTTATTGCATAATTAATAGGGTAGACTTCTTTCGTCAAGTCCTCACCTTCCTTTCCTTAATCGTTTATAATATGAAATTGATTTAATAGGTGGTATTATTTGGAAGTCTACTAAGGCATCCAGAGTCATTTTCTGCTAGATATGTCATTTCTATTTTGCTTTTGAACAACTTTTCTTCTCCTACATATTTTGCACATCCAACATCAAAGATGTGAATTTTCTCAAATACTCTCACACTAAGTTCTCTTGCTTTTATTGCCTTAAAGTTTCTTTTATAAGCTAAGAAATGTTGTTGGGAAGGAACTAGTTTATTAGCTCCTTATTCATTTTCTCCCAAGTGTCAATGAAAGGTCTATTCACATTAATGTCACTATAAGTTCATGTCCTCCACTATAGCTTTACATTGTCCACTATATATATTTTTGTGATTAGCACATTTTCCAAGTTGGAACCTTTATTTTTATAAAGTATTGATCTATATCTCACAAGAAATTTTTGAGCTCTTTGGCACTCTACTTATCATTAAAAACTTGCAACTTTTGTACCTTCACTAAAGTGCTTTTCAATCAAACTTTTGGTTCTTGCCTAGATATAACACATTGAAGCGTTCACAAGACATAGCTCATCTACACATAAGCTTTCAATTGTTCCTTAAGTGCTTTTTTAATTTCTTAAAGCTCTAACACCAAAACTTCAAATGTTATAACCAAGGAACTATATCCTCCTCTTTTAGGGCCAGAGAATCAACAATTGCCTCTATTCTAGCAACTCTTTTTGCAAGATTGCTTGCAACAACCTTTGTTTACCAACAATGAAAGAACTCATCACTGAGCTCTAATACTATTTATCATGGAAACTTTCTTGGCGTAGCTAAATTGAGAAAAATTGTCTAAGTCCTTGTGTGATAATCAAGTTTTAGTTTACTAAAGCCTAACCCAGCCTTCCTTCGTGACCACTAACTAACAAGTCTGTTTGCTTTCTAACATCTTATTCCACTCATATTTTGGTGTTCCACTCATACTTTCATCATACAAGTCTTTAGTAAAATCAATCAAATGGGATAAACAAAAGATAAACAATGAAGCCAAATTTCTATTGATTTATACACAAAGAAACAATATAAAGGAACTCGAGTTACATTCTCCTCGAAGCACTCTATAATATGACCACTCAAAAAACTCTCTACTTGAAGCTCTTAACAAGAACTTCATCCCAAAGTTTTTAACTCTCTTGCTGATGATTAAATGTACATAATGTTACAAATGAACTATAAATGATGCTTTTAAATAGCCTTTAAAAACTTAGAAACCAAGTAAGATAACCACTATCCTACCAAACTAGTGGGGAATTACCATTTCTTCCACTAATTCTACCAAGATTGTGGAGAGTTATCCACTTTAGGCCATTAATTCCTCTTTTCCATACGAGGAATGTGTTCGAAAGATTCCAATATGTTGCCACTTCATCTGACTCACTTTCACACTACTTAAAGAAGTGCCCCCATTTATATAGTAATGCTCTCACTTTCTTACCCCACTAGTTTCATGTTCTTACTATGTGTCGTCACATCTTTGCCTTTAAAGATAATTGCCTTTATGAGCCTTTAGTTTAACTATTCCGAGCTATTTTTGTGCATGGTCCATCCAAGCACGTCCATCATGAAGTTATCTTACTTCATGACCTAAGTTACCGACAATCTTATAATAAATATTATAGATTTACATATTTTTCGACATTCTCATCTACGTTAAGCGTGTCTTCACACCCTCAAACTTAATATGATTTAGTTGTGTCTTTTATATTTTGTCTCGTATTTGAATCTTACTTCTCGCTGAAGATTTTTTTCAATTTGCACTGATACATGCCAACATTTACTTACGTTCGAACTTTCCTCAACATTATTTGTTTTGCCTCAACTAGTTGCAAGTCTTTACTCTGCTCCATTATCGACATGCCATCTTCATGTTAATTCGAGTGCCAAACATTGATCAATACTCGCGAATACTTACACAATTCTGCATTTTAAACTTAAGGATCTAACAATAAATTTGAATTTTTCTAGATTGAAATTGGATAGAATAAGTGGCAAGTCTAAAACTGTCATATTTCTGAATCTATCTATTCTATGAGAACAGATCCTCTGTTCTCATAAACCAGTTCCTACTCTATTTCACTAAATTTTATCCACACATTTATATGAGATCGCGCACAAATATATAAATTAAATTAAATGGTACATGATTAGAACACGCTAAATGACAAATAAGATTTCATGTGCTATGCTACATATCTAAAAATGATACGATAAAATGGTGCAGACCAGTGCATTTACTTAACCATGTTTGGTGAGTTTATGGACTTCGAAATAACTGCAACCGTTCTCACTAGGCATTATTCATATTAAAGATTTCTTAGTCAAGCTGACGTCATGAATCATGAAAAATCTGTAATTCAACTTTTCACTGAAAGTTAATTATCCAAAAGAGCCACAAGTCTAAAATTCTACGCCCAAATAAGAGTGTAAACGCAACTGCATTTTCTTAACTTATCTTACCCAATTGTAGATCAATATAACATGTTTTATGCGACCAATTATTTCATCTTATGTCCACTGAAAATGTTAGTTCGTATCCATTTCTAAGTGGAAATGAAGTCAGAACTTTCTACTGGTATTTTTAATAGTGAAAGGAATGTAAACCTTGTTATGGTTAATTAATAATTATTGCAAACAACCATAAGCACCGATTCAACACAGAGCATACAGATTCAAAAGGAGAGGATAACCTGTGGTCCCTATCAAAACTATCAATTTGGAACTTGAGAGTATCATTACCAACTATCTACTACAGCAGCTTCCCCAGCGCAACATACATGCATAGTGAATTTATTAGTAATAGCATCGGCCATTAGATGAACCCACCTTTATTCTCCCTAGAGTTGCAATGAACACGTGAAGAGTGAAATTAACCGGCGTTTACAATTTAATCAAATTAATTCCATTCTGGTAGATATGATACGGCCAAATATCCAAAACCTATCAGAAGCACCAATAAAGAAATGGTGTGGAGCTGCGTTCAGAAATTTCCAACTCTGCATTCAAACTATATAAACGGGATTTCTAGGACATGTACGGTAACAGTTACCTTGGTTGTTAAGCATTACATTACGAAATGCATGATGGTTAGCTAAAGTTTCCATGACAGTCGTTGGATACTATGTCCAGAAGTGGAATATTAATTTAGCTAGCTACTTAAGTTAGATAGATCACCAGCTACTCAGATCACCAAGTTACTGGAAAAATGAACTTTTAGTATCGCAGTCCTATCGGCATTCCAAGCCTGTCCAAGCGACCAGACCCTGGATAAGCTTTGCTGGTAAAGCTTGCATGTAAACTAGACGCTCTCTGTGCACTACTTGATCTTGGCTCACCGTAGCCATTCACCGAGTACCTCTTTGCTGAAGCTGATCTCTCATAATGAGGCCTTTGTTTTGGAGCACTAACTGATCTAACTTTGGCTCGTGAAGATTCAGTATAAGACATGTAATTGGGGTAATCAGAATAACCACTAAGGAAGCTCCTGGAGCTATCACTCTTAGCGGGAGTGAAGGGGCTTCTACCAATTCCCCCAAACTGTGGGCTGTTTTCGGCTGTGCAAAATACCTCATCAACATCTTCAGAGAGTTTCAGAGGACTTGAAGATTGGATTTCCGCACCAGAGGAAGGACTCGGAAATGTTTGATGGGTTGTTGAGTCTTTTGAAGTTGTGAAGCTATGGCTGTATTGATCAGAAGGAATGGTATTATGAGAAAAGTGGAAGAGATTTCTACGTCGAGGAATGAAGTGGGGCTTTCCATTATCAATTTCAAGGATCTTGTCACTGATCTCAGTTTCTATACTTCCAGATCTCGGCAAAGGCACCTGGTGCTCCAAGGATTGTTCGTCCATTCGACGTTCTGACCAATTAAAGGACACGTGTGGTTTATCCAGATCACCGATGGCCCTACCATTAGTTTTTGATCCACTTCTCTGCAATGTTTGAAAACAGGAACATTAGTTAGCCACTATAGCAAGGTCTAATAATCCACCAGCTTCCGGTTTTAAACTATATACAATAATACCTTCAACACAGATGACAATGATTGGCTTCTTGTGGTCTTAGTTCTGATCTCATATTTCTCAGGGGTGGGTGGACCCTGTATAAGTAAAAAAAATATCCATAACATAAATGTTCAAAAATGGAATTCGTAGCCACCATACCAATGTGCAGATGTTAATTAATAACCACATTACTTGATGCAATGACAAGGTCTAATTTATTGATTTTAACGTGGTCGAACAAAAAATCCTTCTCATAAATGATAAAACCATAAAAAGATGGCTTACAGGGTGAAGAAAGTGAGAGGACTTGCAGCTTGCATGTGAGGATTCAGAGATTGGTACACGTCGTGCACGTGCTCGTGCTCGTGCTTGAGCTCGCAACAATGAATGCATTCTATGAAGCCATTCTGCAGTTCTCTTCCTCTCAATGTGACCCCTCACCAATGCTTGAAGCCTTACCAGTGCTTTTAGTGCCCGTAAAGCTCTTCTTGCCTTTCAGATAGACAGAAATACAAGTCAATTGCCAAAAATCCTACCATTTTCAATCCATGTCAATTACAATCCTCATTTACAAAAGAAAATTAAATCACATTTAGTCAATTTTGGTATTTGAAAAAAAAATCCATCTAATTTGAAAATGGCGCCAATCATCTCCTTTATTTTTCCTTTGTTAGCCAAAATCCATTTGAAACAGACATCAAGAGACAAAGACATCTCACTAGCCGCCCACCCCCCCAACAAGAAGATAAGCAGCAACATACAAGACTTTTGACTCTGGAAGTCTTTAGTGGCCCCATATTAAACAACCTAACCAACCCAATCTCATCTCCAAAAAGTCATCCACCTGCACCTGAGGAAACATTTACAACTTTTTGTTATATGGACCCACGCTTCACATCACCAAAACCTCATCATTGATAACAATTATAACCCTTAAAAGTCACAACCATAGTTCAATAATCCTTCAACTTCAACTCACGATAGAAAGTTTGCATTTTGTAAACTAGACAAAAGGATCTTAATTAAAGACCTAGAGAAGAATCTCATCAACCAACCAAAATCACCGAGATGTCAGACAATTGTTAGAATATGGCCCCGCGTTCAACGCCATTTAAACGACCCCACAAAATAGCAACAAACAAGTGGAACCATTCTTATTCTTGATTCGTAAGTACATAACCCAAATTCCGTCACCTTTAATGCTTGAACTCACACCACCACCGACCGATATTGAATTAAGTGAGAAAATTAATAGAAGGTCCTACTGGGGTTTTGGGGTAGGTGCACAACGCGCCCTCCGGGGCAAGGTAGTGCCTAGTCCTCACAATAGTAGAATCCATTAATGACAACTTTTCTAGGGGGGGGATGTGAACGGTTACGTCCAAGTGGGTGAGGTTGTTTACAGTAAATCGACAAAGCGAAACAGCACGGTTTAAGTAAATGTGAAAACGATGAAGTTTCCAGTCTTCCCACCAGATGCAACGAATAATAGGACACCATTTCAATCATGGACCAGGCAAATTTTGCCAACAACGACAATCAACCCCAGCAACAACTGCAGAAGACGATGGAAATTGATTCGTACCGATCAATCAATCTCAACAACAGACCAGAAAATGGATCGCGGACCAATTAAACCAGAATATTAAAGAAACATGCAAAAAAAAACAAAGTAAAAAGTTTTGAACCTGGTACCGACATCAAGGTACGAACTTAGTTAGCAAATCTATCAAACAATCGAAAGAAACAAAGCTTAAAGTAACACTAGCATGTCCATGTCAGAGAAGAACCAGAAGACAAAACGTAATAAACAGGACACGTGAAGCTTCTTCAGCGTACGTAGTTTTAAACTCAAGGTGATAAAAATTTGCTTATAAGGAATAATAAAATTGGAAAGCATAAAATTGCTGGGGTAATGAAATTGAAATATAATAAGAGAATGAAACTAACCAAATAACTTCGAAAAGCAGCTTGTATCTTTACAGCTGCCAAGTACTCACGCAGTCCAAGGCGTCCGCTAACGTACGCTGCGGAGTCGCTCGTCAGTCTCACCACCTCCGCGGCCGCTTGTGCCGCCGTCTTTGCCTTCTCCACAACCTGTGCCTTGGCGGCGGCCACCGCGCAGGCGTATTTGCCGGGGTCCTCTTCATCCTCGAATGAAACGCCGGTTTTAGGCGGTGCAGCGTCGTGGTATCGCTGGTGTTGATGATGATCCTTTTCACGGTAGGACTTGACAAAGCTCCATCTACGCTTCTCCTTCGGGCGTTGCTTATCTTCTGGAAGAGGGTGATCGGGCTTTTTGAGGCCGAGAACGGTACGGAACCACCGTGAGGCTTTGCCCATTGTGGCGTTGACGACGATTAGTAGTGGAAATGGTGGTTCTTCACATCTGTATCGAGAGAGGTTATATAAGAGACAAGAAAGTGTATCGTGGACGTTAGTATTGACTTCTAGTGGAATGGAAATGGGGAGATGGAAAGGTTTGGTTACATAACATTACGGTACAATACAAAACAAAACAAGATGAAAACTGGAGTGGCATCTAGGTCCGTATTGCTATAATTACGCTTTTACCCAATCCCTTCCGCCATGTCAGATCCCGTCTATCCTCAGTCACATCACGATTTGCAGCCTTTTCAACTTTAAAATTTTTTAATTTTTTTTACTAAAATCTTGATTAATATATTTTATTTTATTCTTAAAACAAAATTAATATCAATCTATCCAATTAATTTAATAAACAAGAACAATTGTATATAAACATTTGGAAAGTCTTTGGTAAACTAAAGTTTATATCTAATTCATCGAAAAACAAATTTTATGTATTATTTTATGTGTTAATTAAACTAATTAGTTAATACAATTTCATCAAATATGGTTTTAATAACGATAATTGAAAATGAAACATTTATTCTGGGAAAATAACGTCTTAACAAAACTTATATGTTCAATTTCATAGTATTTATGATTTTAAAATTAATGAGTTTGAGGAGATCCCCACGTAACAAGTGACCAATACATATATAATATGTTACTATCACGTGAAAAATTAACGTAAGAAAGTAGTCAATCCACATGTCGGTATTGCAAAAAATGAACGCAAGCGCAACGCCCATACCCTTCTCGTTGCCTGCCAATCTATTGCAGAACTATTAAAAATGTTCGGTTATGATAACATATCTTATAAATTTTTTTAGTCACTAATTAAATTCTTCCTTATATAATTTTTAATTAATTTAATAATTTTGTATACAAATTAATACATCTCCTTTATTGTAACACACAACAATACATATATATAATAACTCATTTTTAAAAATTCTTGATATTAGGAATATCATTAGTAATAATCATTTCATTAATATAGACAAATCAGAAATAGGCATCAATTAAGGGTATACTTTCTTGGCAGGGTTAGGGTTTATATTTAATTAATGATATAAATATTCAATTTAAGATTCAGCTCACGGGTGGAGACTGGAGAGCGTTTTTCCCCTCTCTGCAACTGCAGCTGGACGCACAGTGGCAGTGTTAAACAAAAGGTTCCAACCCTGAGAACGTATCTAGGGATCTCTGAGAAATCTTCCAGTGTTACGTCTCTCCGGACGTGGTGTCGTGTCATGACATTTCATGAATTAGGTGATTCACGTTCTTATGTTGTGTTTTTTCCTTTACACCCTTTTTCACGTCAACGAGTCGGAGTAAATCCAAGGGACCTTTTCTCCCATCACTCCACGCATAAATATCGGGGCTTTTTACTTTTTGCCCCGGGGATTCAAACTTACTTCTGAGTTCCAATATGGTTTTGACACGTTCTATTTGATTTCGTGGACCCCGCTTAGAGCCACATGTATGGGTCCGGTAGTAGTTGAGACTTGAGAGACAAGTTGAGTTGAACTTGGGGCACAGAATACATAGACTAGTCAACCCACATTCTTTGACTGCTATTAGGCCATCTCCAAACGCATCTCGTGGAGGAGAAACCCCAAGATGGAGGATAAATCAACTCCAATCCACCGACATTTTTTCCTCCGTTTCGAAGAGTGTAGCACTATAGCATATCTCTATTACTATTCACATTTTTTAAAATTTTCAACTTTTTTTCTTCTTCTCTATCTCAATCTTTTCTTTCTTCCTTTTTTCATTCATTCAATCTTTTTTAACTCTTTGGTTCTTTATTTTGTTATTTAAACAATATTCTAATATTTTCATTATATTTTTATTTAAGAAATTATAACTTTATAATAATTGTAAGGTTTAGTCTCATGTTTATTATCTTCATTATATGTTTATAACTTTATAATTATTTACTTATGAATAAATATTTTAGATAAATAATTTAAAAATATCCATTAGAAAACTTCAAATAAGTAAACCACAAATATATTGATATTAATAGTCAAATAACATAATAAATTATAAACAAAGATAAACTAAATTAAAACACACATACATAAATATTAATAGTCAAGTAGTGGAAGTAAATTAAAAAAATACAAGCAAAATATAATAACTATTAACACAAAATGATAAAATTTAATAAAAAGGTAGATCGGTTCCATATCTACCAATATTAATAAAATATTCATCAAAAATATTATTTGATGAGTTTGGTTATGATTGTGGTTGTGATTGATGAGGTTGATGCGAGGATTGCTTCAGAATGCGTGTTTGTTCAGCTGTAATATAAGTATGACAACCAGGATCTCTAATTTCATTCAAGTCCAGAGACATAATTTTAATATCTTCTTTCCATTGCTTCAAAGCCAACTTTAGTCTCTAAATCTCCATCTTCTGTCTAGTCATTTCAAGCGCTACTTGTCTATCTTCACTTTGTTTTTTCAGTAACTCAATAAGCTCTCAGATTTCAGTTCTAAGATTATTTATCTCAAAAGAAGATTTTTCCTTCATTTTTCTCTTCACTTTGGCCTTCTTCACCCCAATAGGCCTTTTAGAAAAAAAGCTACTAACTTCACCATCGTTCAAAATTATATTGAAATCAGAAAGCACAGGAGATATCGTTACTTGAGATTTAGGTGTTGGATTATCGGATTCTAATGACATAGCTGGGAAGTTTGCTTTCAGTAAATTTGTCTTGGTGTGATAACATCATCATTAAAATTTTCAAAATCTTTGACAATGTTTCATACGTGATCATATTTGAAACTTGTTTTGCAATTAACATCTTGCATTAATAACACCTTCGCACAATCCAACTGCAAACAATGGATATATATCTGTTTGTTATCCAGCCACCAAGTATATATAAAATTGGAAGAATTAAAAATTTTGGAAACTCACAATATCTTGATCGGATGCACCACTGGGATTCATATCTTCCACTTGTTTGATGCATGCTCGTAATGTTTTGATAGCTTGTTGTAACACCCCATTCCCAACTGACATATGCACGTGTGTCCATCGGGTACACGTGTACATGCCTGTTAGAAATGACAT
>JAOTAX010000197.1:30859572-30872478 GCA_025629825.1 Erythroxylum guanchezii
CCGCTATTCGGCTTCGTTTTTGCCCACTTTGTTTTTCGTTGATCGATAGATTGGGTTCCGGAAATGGGTCCCAACAATTGATGTGCTTGTGAGAATGTAATATTTTGGATGAAGAAAAGTGAAATACTTGTTTCGAAATGGTAATTTGCTTAGACACTCTATCTTTCATATTTATAAACCTGTAAATGAATATTATCATTATCTTAACCGTTCGATTAGATGTCATCATCGTCTCAACCATCTGATTGGATTTCATCATCATCTCAACCGTTATCATCAACCTTATCCATGTTAGATAAAATTTATAGATTTTATCCAAATCTCAATCGTCCAATTGAATTTCATCATCATCTCAACTGTCAGATGGATTACAAATTTAATCAGTTGAGAACTTATCATCAGCCTTATCCATGTTACATAAAATTGATAGATTTCATCCAAATCTCAACCGTCTGATTGGATTTCGTAATCATCTCAACTGTTATCATCAACCTTATCCATGTTAGATAAAATTGATATATTTCATCCAAATATCAACTATCCTATTAGATTTCATAATCATCTCAATCGTTATCATCAACCTTATCCATGTTAGATAAAATTGATATATTTCATCATAATCTCATCCATCTGATTGGATTTCATCATCATCTCAACCGTTAGATGGATTACATCCTTAATCATTTCAAAACTTATCATCAACCTTATCCACGATAGATAAAAATTGACGAATTTCATCCAAATCTTAACCGTCTGATTGGATTTCATAATCGTCTCAACCTTTATCATCAACCTTATCCATGTTAGATAAAATTGATATATTTCATTCTAATCTCAACCATCTAATTGTATTTCATGATCATCTCAACCGTTAGATGGATTACATCCTTAATCATTTTAGAACTTATCATCAACCTTATCTACGTTAGATAAAATTGACAGCTTTCATCCAAATCTTAACCGTCCAATTAGATTTCATCATAAATTTAACCATTGGATAGATTTTGTCAGTATCTCAACCATAACAAGAACTTTTATAACTTCCTTTACTAAATCAAATATGCATCAATTTATTGAAATGAATTATGATATTGGAGGTCCTTCAAATATCAAATTCCAATGCTATCATCTTCATCTTCATCTTCATTGTCATCATCATCAAGTGATGATAGTTGATGATGCTTGAAGATGAAATAGCCGCACAAAATTTGATATAGAAAAATAACTTAGCAATTGAGCTTCTTCGCAATCACCAAAACAACCAAGGTGGGCATCAGGGCTCCATCCTAAGGCATATAGCGATCAACTACGATCGTGGAGCTGCAGATCATAATTTGTTTCCATATTATTTTTGTGAAAATTCTTAATATAATGATAATATGTTTCAGCGACAATATCGAATGTCCCAAAGTTTGTTCCTTCGCATTGGTGATGCTGTAAAAGAGCATGATAGTTATTTCTAACAACGAAGAGATGAGCTTGGTAGACTTGGATTATTCACTTTACAAAAAATAATAGCCGCATTTCAGATGTTAGCATATGGTATACCTGTGGATGCTACGAATGAGTACGTTAAAATTGGTGAGTCAACAACAATTGAAGGCTTCAAGAGAATCTGTCGTGCCATTGTTGAGATTTTTGTAGAGCATTATCGTAGATCACCAAATGTAACAATATTGCAAGGCTTCTTCATATTAGTGAGTACGTGCTTTTCCAGGAATGTTAGGTAGTCTTGATTGTATGCATTGAAAGTGAAAAATTTATCCGACCGCTTGGTTGGGACAATATGCTGGACGTTCAGGATTACCAACTATTATTCTTGAAATTATCGCTGATTATAATCTGTGGATATGACACGTTTATTTCTGTATGCCAAGTACAAATAATGACATTAATGTGTTAGAATCATCGCGCTTACTTTCTAACCTTGCTCAAGGTATTGCCCTTCTAGCTCATTATGTTATTCAAGGACAAGAATATAATATGGGATATTATTTAGTTAATGGGATTTATCCGAAATGGTTCACCATTATGCAAACAATTCATGAGCCACGTTGTGTAGAGAAAAAAATATTTTGCAACGAGACAAGAGCCATGTAGGAAGGACGTGGAGCGTACATTCGGAGTTCTACAATTGCGAATTGCGATTATTATAGGACCGACACGTTTTTCGGAAAAAAAAAGTTTTGCATGATATCATGACTGCTTGCATTATTATGTACGATATGATTGTTGAGGATGAATGTGATCTAAATGGACCAATCACAGGTGTAATGGAAGCTCCAGAATCGACTGAAGAAAGGGTAATAGATGAAATAACTCGATTTCAACAATTTCTTGCCCGGTATAAATAAGTTAAGGACAAAAATGCGCATATTAAATTAAAGAATGCATTAATAGAATATTTATGGGAATAATATACTAATTCAAACGATAAGTGGGTTATTCTATGTTTATTTTCAGTGGCGATATTATCTTCTTCTTTTTTTTAGTGTAATGAATGTTCTGTGCCTTTGTTTAATGTTAAAATGTTTTTGATTTATGAAATTTAATAAAATTTGATGTTTGATATTACGTAATTATATTGTCATTTACTATAATTAAATAATATAAAATAGTGTTATATATCTCATAAATTATTTCATTTAGTATTATCAAATAACAAATTATAGTTTAATTGAAAATTTATTATTTATTATTTATTAACATAAAAATATAATAACAATAATATTGTGAATAAAAATATACGCAAAAAACAAAAGTTAGGTTAATTTTGTAGTAATTTTAATAATTATTAATAAAAGGTAAAAAGAATATGCTGAAAATATTTCTTTTTAGTGTAAAAAATAAAATTGTGAATCAGACTGAAAAATATTATAGCATCTCTAAAATAGAAAAAAACAAGTCTAATTCATTTCGGATGAATGAGTTGGAGATGCCTTAGACGGAGTCAACCATTTCTTTTTCTATCAGACAAAACCAGCATTAAATTCGTGTGAAAGCATTAAGCGTCTACGTTGACTCTGCGATCTGAGACCCCACATTTGATTTACAATAAGGAATTGGATATCTAACTTATCATCTAATCCTATTATTTTCTAAACAATTTATTTCTTACTCAAGTATTACTGTATTTCTTAGAATTATATCAATTCCAACTCCAATGTCCAAATGTAACTACTTTCTGGAGAACATTCAAGTGTGGTTGCTACGTCGTTCACGGATAAACTACAGAGATGAGAGAACAAACTGAGAAGCCCCAAGCTTTTCTTTGCCCCAAACTTGCAGAATCATATATGAGTCATTTTGGGATTTTGGGTGGAGTCATTTCAAATGCTTTAGTCTATTTTAGGTCGAATTACATGGGCTTTTATTATTTACTGTTCTAAATAATATTATTTAATTATCACATTATTTATAATTTTAAAATAATGTAATATTAACATTTAATAATTTTAATGTATATCATTTTAAATAAAAATGCAATAAAATATTATGGATAATGTAATAGTATTATAAAACAAATAATAATATTTAAATATAATCATTTATTTTAAGTTAGCTGTATGTTGGAGCTCGAGAGGCGTGCAGTCAAAGGTAACAATGTGTTTCCGTAGCACTCACGTCCGGAGGAATACAAATATTCCGGTTACCAATTCTGTTCCATACATGCATAGTCACAAATTTTGCGGGACCTACAGAAATTTATGGCTATGCATGAATGACATCGGGTTGATCTGGGATAAAAGGAAAAGAAGATTTCACTCCCTATTCCGGTGGTTGGGTTACAACGGGGAGGACAATTTTTAAGGATGGAAACGTTGATTCTGGTCTCTCTCTTTCCATAAAGTCGGTGTGGAGGTATGCTGTACTAATCAAAGACAAAAATAACTCTTGATGGTGACCAGGAAGAAAGAAATAAATAGAATAGGTGGCCAGGAGGAAAAAGTAGAGGTAATGATGATGCTTTCAATAGCATGCTATGCCAGAAGAAGATAAAAGGTAGGTGGCATTGCTCTGTAAGTCTCAATAGACCGCTAGAAGGAAAGACAAATAAAGGGTACTAGCACCCTTAAAAGGTTGTGGGAACGAAAAAATAATAGTAAGAGGCGCTCTTAATGTGGTGCTTATAAGAGGGAAATAAAGACAGAAAATGACGATGGTTACAAAAGATAGGAACAAGCGTTGAAAAAGAGAATTCATCATTGACCAATTGAAGCCTAAATAATTTGAATAAGAAGAAATAGAAGTTAAAAGATTCAAGTCTCGGGATCCAAACCTTGAGTTTTGATAGAAAATAGAGGATAAGTTTCCATAATCAAGTTTTGTCTTTAATGAACAAGAATAAGATTTCGAGTCCTCGAAACCTGACTCTAATATCATATTAAATTAGATATTAATGTCATACGAAAGTAGGGATTAAAAAAGCATGAGAAAAGCAAATAATATATTTTCTCCTATTTAAAATAAAAGTCGTTTTAGAAAGGTTTTAATTATTCAAAATAAGTGTCATTTATGATTTTTCATGCATGTTTATAATTTTATTTCTAAAATTACCCTTTAATTTCTCTCACATCCTAATTACACAGATTTCATTTTCAAGGTAGTTCAATATGTAATTAATAAAAGTATATCAAACATTTCATTAACTTTCTTAATAATTGTGCATCTCTCTAAAACGACTTTCATTTTGAATAAGAGGGAGTACATGTTAGTTTACCGCGGTGGCATGGTTTGCCGATAAAAAACTTATATACAAGGATTTATAAGGTATCAAAAAACATATAAATTTGATCACAACTTTTTCATTTTTAACAAAAAGACATGTTTGACCATATGGTTTACATCCGCGGACGATTTTAACCCAAACACTTTAAGAAGTACAAATTAAATACTATCATTTGATAAATATTAAAATTCAATTATAAATTAACAGAGGAACTAATGATAATGTGATGTCAATTTTTTGTCAAACTAACGATAATCTGTCATATATTTATAATATTTTATTGTCGAAATTGGTCCTATGCTACCACATGGATATGATGTGGTAGCGTTGGACCTATATGCTTAAATTATAAGATTTAAATAAAATTAATAATTAAAAAACTGGGACCTATTGAGATAATTTAACCCTAATTTTTGTTAACCGAACAAATTAACTTAATTAATTAACCTATTAACTTAACAAGATAATTTAACCCTAAATTTATTAACCTTACAAATTAACTTAACTAATTAAATTTATTAACAAAACTAATTAATTAACCCAACTTATTAACATAAGCAAAACTCAAATCCCTAACAAAAGCATTTGTCATGAAGAAACTGTTAAAAAATCCCAATCTTCACCATTAATATTGTACTTCCTCACAATCACCAATTATCCTATGACATTTGTTGTTGGTCACCAATAAAGTCGACACCATCTTAAAGTTTATAACGTTCGTCTGTCACTGGTTATAATTGAATTCCTCACCGTTTTCAGCTTTACAACATATTGAGTTTACTATGGCAGAAAGTTGTTTCAATTTTGTGTCTTCTTTTGGCTGTTTTCACATCTTTTTGTTGCTTCTTGTTCATGTCTACCTATCTGTATTTGCTTTTAGTTGCTTCATTTTTTCGTATGTTAGTTGTTTCTTTCCATTTATTTGTTATTGATTCTTATTCGTGTATGCTTCAATTTCCTTGTGTATACGGTTTTGCCTGCTTTAATAATTATATATGCTTTTGGTTGGTTCAATGATTGTATTTACTTTTGTCTATTAGATTTTGTAGTGTCTTTTGCTTTTCTTATTATGGGTTGCACATGAGAGGCAATCCCATATGGGGACATATGTATTTTCGCTTGCCTCTTATGTGGTCTCGTCTGAATGTTTATGTTATTAGGCTTATGTATATGACAAAATAACACTTTTAAGAATGAAGCCAAAACAAAGGATGTCTTTGCTACTGCACTTCCCTTTTTTTTTTTATATACATTGACCTTCTCTAATGTCCTTTTGCTGCTTCCTTTTTTTTGCTGAATATACACGTAGGTGCAATGGTACTACAAGGCAATGTGGAGTGAATTCTATTTTCTACTAAGACTACTTTAGTTCCTTTATCCTTTATTGTAAATTCCAAGATTGAGTTAATAGGCTGAGCATTTTGCTATATTTTCTTCCTATTTATCTCAGTGATATAGGAATGTAATTCTTGAATAATATTAGGGGAGCTTGGAGTTTTGTCCCTTACCTCACTTATAACATTCTCCATTGGGAAGCTAGCATAAGCAATTGGAGCTTTAGATTTCAGGTTCAATTCTTCTTTATTAGGATTGGTTTGTATAAGTTCCTAGTAATTAGGTCGCTGAATTTATAGAAAGATGGTTTTGTTATAGATGAGAATTATATTTATGTTATTTCTTACATTGGTCATAATATCGCTAAGAAGTATATTTACTTTGGCTTTGATATTTGATTTTATTGGTCTGATAACAAGATTTACAATTTCTTAACTTCCCCGAACTCTCTACTCTTAAGAGTTTTCCTTAATCTTCAGGGCTATTTTCAATTAAATACTTTTTTTGGAAAACTATGCTGCGCCAAAAGATAAAGACTTTGTGATAATGATGATAAATGAAATTGTTAAAAAATTAAAAAAGTTTTAATAATTCATTCAAAGTATAAATATTTGTTACTAACTCACAAGTAAGTAAATTCTTTACTAAGGAGTAGCCTCTTTTAGCTCTTTGGAGTATTTTAAATACTAAAAAAGTGTTGGTTTTTGTAACATATTATTTATTTTAACCTTATAATTGACCATTTACCAAAGAGGCCTATTACTAGGATACGTTAAACTTTTGAATAACATAAGAAAAGCATTAAGTTTTAGTCTTTTAATGGAGCTAATTTGTAGCAGTTGAATATTTATCTTTAATTGGTACAAGATAGTTACGTAATTAAATTATCACTTTTTGTTCTATTTATTCTTTGTTCTATATGATCAAAATTAGTAGATTAAGGTTTAGATATATTAATTGATCTTTTTTTTTAATCTACAAATTGAATTAATGTTTAGAATTTATATAAGCCAAACTTGTTGATTGTTTCTTAAGCATTGTGTCTTACTCTTTATGATTTGAATTTCTTGTGAATATCTTTTTGTGTTTGGGTCCCTAATGTGGATGAAATTGTTTTTTAATGGTTGCTTTACAAGTTTTAATGACTTAACATAGAAATATAAGGCTTTTTTATGGTGGATATTTTATGTTAGAGCCTTAATTCAGATATGTTGGTGGGGATATTATTACATTTGAGAATGTTGACAATGACTATATTAGTAATAGACAAATATATGAGATGGGGAAGGGTTTAGGGTATAATCAAATTGATAAGATATATTATAGAGGACCTGGTTTTAACTTTAAAGAGTCAAACCAAAGTTGTATTAGGCTAGCAAATCTAATGCAAATACATGGGATTGTTGACGTATATGTAACTCATCATTTAGATATACCTATCTGTACTCCTGATATATTACATATAACTGGAGGATGAGGACTACGATGATGATAAATAAGGTGTAAATATGGAGGAACCGAGTGCATATGGGAATGTGGAGGAATATGGTACACAAGTGAATGAAAATTTGGAAGACCAACATCCACATATAAATGAAAATTTGGAATAATAGGTTCCACATATGGGTGAGAATATGGAAGAACAGGGTTCACATTTTCAATAAGACTTTTATATAGACATTCCAGATGACCATCATCTAGTTAAAATTGAATCAACAGATTATGGTAGTGTTATTAGTACTGATGAAAATCCTAATGGAGAGGAGGTAAGTGAAGCTTTGTTAGACCTAGTCAAATATTAGAGATAATCCTACAAATGTGGCATATGGGTGGAGATTGGGAATGAAGTTTGAAATTGCAAAAGAATTCAAATATGCTATTGTTGATTATGCATTACATACTAGATACAATTTTAGGTTAAAAAAGTGTGGGAGTAATCGGATTAGGGTTGTGTGTATTAATGGATGCCCATGAGTTTTATAAGCCAGATATGATAAGAACGAGAGATGTTCCAAAGTTAAAACTTATAACACTGATCATAATTGTTTCACAACAAACAAACCAAAATTGGTTTCTACCAAATCCTTAATAAGACAGGTCAAAGATATAATTATGGAGAAGGTTAATGTCTCAACCAAAAAAAGGTCAAAGAATGCAGAGAAAAACACAATATTTTTGTTTACTCAAGCATGTGTAGAAGAGTAAAGAAGAGATTCAGGAAAGAGAGAGTAGCATTTGTTTACATTAATGACATTTTATCATTGCTACAGGTAATGATAAATGAAAATGTCATTAATGTATTAATAATTCCTACTTCATTATGTTATGTTATACATTATAATAATATTTATTTATATTTTGTTATATTTCAAAAGATTATACATTTGTCTTAATTATATGAAAAGAAGATGGAAGCATTTAAGACTAATTTTTAGGATTAATGGATGCTTTCTAAAGATAGAATTCCAAGGCCAATTGTTAAGTGTAGTTGGTAGGGATGGTGATGGATGAATGTATCCATTGGCCTGGGTAGTTGTAGAGGTAGAAAATGCATATTCATGGCCTTGGTTCATGAATTTGTTAACATATGATTTGAAATTGGAAAATGGTGAAGAAATTACAGTCATATCTTACATGCAGAAGGTATGTTCATATTAATATAATTACAATTGAAATTATTATATGGAATATTAACTAATATCTTTTAATTTGATTTAGGGATTGGTCAAGCTTGTAGAGGAGACTTTCGAATGCAACTCACGAAATGTGTGCCAGAAATATATATCACAATTGACATGGCAACTGGAAGGGAAAGGACCTCAGAAAGTAGTTTTGGAATTGCTATGGTTAACCTATGTTAAGGATTTCAATGAGCAACTAAAGAGGATTGACAAATGAAGCCCTGGATGTGCTTCAGTGTTACTTGAATATCCTAAAGAGAGATGGACAAGATGTTACCAGTCCTTTGAAACTAAATGTCCTATAGTTGACAACAATATGAATGAAACTTTAAAAGGGTAGATCCTATTAACAAGAGACAAGCTAGTGCTTAGCATGCTTGAGACAATTAGAATAATGGTAATGAAGACGCATACAGATAAGAGATATTTTATAGTTCGGTGGAAGTCAAATATTGCACTAACTACAGTGAAGAAGTTGGATAAGAAAGAAAAGGAAGCAATGCATTGGAGAATTTTATGGAATGGAGATGGTGCTTATGAATTTTCAAAGGTAATGGGAAGCGTACTGTGAAGATTGGTTGACAAGAAACATGTAGTTGTCAAGCATAGGACCTATATGGATACCCAACCAAACATGTGATTAGTTCAATCCATTGCCCAAAACAAAGGGTGGAGACATTTGTAGATTCATGCTATAGGAAGGGTCGGTTCATGAGTTTGTATGAACACGTATTACAACCAATTATAGGTGAAATTTTCTAGCCTTCAAGTGATGCAAAGGAGAAACATCCTCTAGCTAAAAGAGTTATGCTCGATAGACAAAAAGTATAAGAAGGAAATAGCAAAATGAGTCAAAGAAAATAATAAATCCAAACAAATTGTCTTAGAAAGGACAAGTGGGAAAATGTTGAAAATGTTGTAATTTTGGTCATAACTCCAAATAATGCAACAAAGACAACTCAACTTAACATGTTGAGGCTTCTTCACAGGTGTGTATACCTTACTTCAATCATATGAATACGGTTTTTTAAACATGCAATAACTAATTTTAATCATTATCTTAATTAGGTTACAACAGTGACAACTTCACAGGTATACAATTTTTCAGTTTTATATTAATTATTATTGACTTTAATGATGGACAAAGTTATTTTCATGAACATGTAGTTAGCGACACGAATTTGGTTTGTGATAATGTTATACTACGTCAACAAAGCAACATTATAAGGAATGTGTTCTTTATCAATTTGTCTTAGTTGAAATAATTACCAAGTGTGTTTTTAATATTTTATCTCTAGGTTGGTAAATCTAGACATGCTAATAAGAAAAAGTTTAGAGATGTTGACCTACATATGTTCCAATTATCATTGAACTAAGGGGTTTACGGTTCGAAGAATGTTCTAATATTACTTCACAACAATTACAAGTTAAAGCAATCAGAAAGAGAACATCATTGACACAATCACAGCCTAAACTTTAGCGATCAAGTAAAAATGAGGCAAATATCAATTAGCGATGCCTTTAACTTTTTAATATTTTGATATTTGTCCCATCAAATTTTACATATATGTGCTACAAATAATGGTGACAAATGTTTACATTATGCAAACACAATGTAATATAACTTTTTGATATTTTGATATTTGTCCCATTGGCTTTTAAATATATGTAATATTGATAATGGTGACAAATGTTTATGTTGAATAAACACAATGTAAATATTGTTTTTTTTTGCTTGATCAATATGAGTTGATTAATCTGGAGAACATATTTCAATGTCATACATATAATTTCCCTTCAATTTATATAAACTGAATTATTCAGTGTCTATTGGTTTTATGTAGAAGTGTTCTTTTTGTTTGATTAACCACTACTTCATAGATGAAATAAATTTAATTGTGCAATACATAGTTATATTTACATTAAATAATTCAAATATAAATATAATTAAAAAACCAATTTTTTCATAACATAGTTGAAATGAATATTAACCATTATATACTTGAAATTCAACACAATATCCCCATAATATATGCACAAATAAAAAGTACTAGAACCATAACAAATCCTATTACAATTTTCATTAACATAAACTTCATTTATTTTTTCACTATTCTCAATAAATTTATGTCCTCCTTCATAAGCTTAATGTGTTCTTAAAATTCCTTAGTTGTGCTTGTTTCAACCTCCTTCTTTAACATTGATAATTCTTTCCTTAATTTTGAATCACTTCAATAACTCTTTCAGTAAATTTTTCATCATACCATTTGAAAAAGTTAGATCTCGCAATCTGAAATATTTAATTTCGTTAAATAAACCTTAAACACAAGTTTTTAATCAAATAACAATAAATTCTCACCAGATAATTGGGGCATACATAAAATCTCCAACCAAGATTATGCTCACTCATGAAATCCTTAATGACGCCTTTAACCAACAATAGCAAACCACATTTCCTAAATTTGAACTAACTATTGTACTACTCGATGATGATGATTCCATCTGTATACTAAAGACAATCACAATGTAAATTCACCTATAAAGAAAATATGAATTCCAAATATAAGATAATCTTTTCTAGGTGATGTCTATAAATCCTAGCTTATCTAAGATAAGATAAATATAAACCCTAAGTTTACCAACTAGGTCAAATATAAATCCCAACTTTTCCAAATAGCATCAGGCAAGTCCCTTCAAGATCACGCTCACCATTTAAGGTTACTAGAAACACTTGTCAAATTCAATTAGTTATTTAAATATTGATGTTCTGATATTAATTGACAATCATTCGTGGCATATATAAAGAGTCATGCATGCGTTAATTACACCTACCAAAAGAAGGAAAAAAAAGTATAAAAAAACCTATAACATAGAGAAAGATCTTTTAGAAATTTTATAAGAAAAGGAAAAAAAAACAATAACTTTCAGTAAGTAACATGTTAACTCAGGTTGACAACAATATAAAGTTGATTTGATCTAGGATTCTATAATTTTCACTTATTCTTACAAAATTAGAATAGGATCATATTAACCACTATAAAAATGCAATGAAGCCCAACACACAATGATCGTGCTAATGCAACTAATGCATGGAATTCAAAATCTTACATCAGTTTCCAATTCCAATATATGATAGTCTAACCTAAGAATAATTTGGATCAAAAAATGGCTTAAACCTTGAAATTGTGGGAAAGAAGCCCCTATAAGGCCACCAGTTGAACTTAGAAAAATGGCCAAGTGGTAATGAAACTGTAAGTGTCCTTACGATAGAAAAATTGAGAGTGGTTCATATCCTGAACTCATGCGCAAAGCTTCTTAGTTCAATAGATCAGTATCATGTTCTCTTAGTCCTAAAGATGGCTATAATGAAAATCAATACAGGTATTTACTGAAAACTGATCATGATGCTCTTAATAAGCCATTCTAATGTTCATCATATTCTAAATCATAGAGGTTTCTGCGTTTCTTATTCGTCATATCAAGTAGACCCAGAATTAAATCATAAAGGTTTCTGCGTTTCTTATTTGTCATATCAAGTAGACCCAGAATTATGCAAGACAAGTATCATAACTATAATATTTTGGTTTATGATTAGTCAAAAGAAATTGAATTCTTAAAAAATACGAGTTATTTGAATTAGGAGCAAGTGATATTGGTAAAGAAAGAGAATGAAGCATACATGACTTGAAAACCTCACATCAATCAATAGCAAGTGCAATAAATAGTTACCTTACGGAAGATGACAAGAGAAATTGGAAGTATAATAACTAAATGAATCTTAGCATCACATAAATCTTACCACAACTCCCTTTCTTGAACTGAGCAACTCAACACCAACTTCCGCAATATTCCTCCATTTCATGACATCCCTTTTGGAAAAACTGATAAACAAACAAAGCCTAAGCAAAAAGAAACAAAATAATTTGTGTTACCATAGATTATGAAGGTAGTGATATGGTGATGAATGAAGCTGAATGAGGGAGATGGCAGTGGTGGACGAATAAGAGTGTTGGGTCCCATTACTGAGACCCAACTGACATCATCTTTCTTATACTGACAACCTTGAGGTATTACTTGCGGTTTAAAAAAAAAACATCATAGTGGTGAGCATTACATTGATCAAACTTATTCCTAAAACTCTCAACCTGATATGTTCAAGAA